>NCKU01001648.1:0-23926 GCA_003675995.1 Dinothrombium tinctorium
TAATTCAATACATTTAATCATCAAAAACACGCTTTGTTCGGTTGAAAACGGCATGTTTGCGGAAAACACTGAAACTTCAGAATGCATGAACCGATTAGTTTGTTTTATGGTCATTCTATGTTGCAGATGTTCTCGCGCAATTTTGTGAAAGATCAAAATTTTTGGTTTGACCAATAAAAAGTTTTTAGACCTTATATGTGTTGCATTTTTATTCACCCACCCTATAGTTTCACATTATGACAATGCTTTGATGCTTTTTTGCTCGAGATAGTGATTAACCACCTAAATCAAAGACAGCTTTTTCAAATTTACAATTATCAGTTTCTATTTGCAAAGACTATTTCTTTTATATTCTTTTGAATTCTTATTTGTAAATAACTGCTAGATGCTCATTATTTGATGCTAGTGTTGACTTCATTTCCCAATAGGAAAGAGTCACGAAAAGTTATTAAAATTGTTTTTTCCTGAATTCTTATTTAATTCCTTTCAAATAATGATTGACATTTACTTTGAGCGCAAGTATAGTTACTGACAAGATGGTTTTCGTTAATTTACATTAAATATGCTGCTTTTATATGGATAAGAAAGCAAAACATTCTGACTAGACGTTTTCAATCTGCTAATAAGAATTTGGTAAAATAAATGAGATTTGAGCCCTGCTTTAAAGCTAGACAAGTTATCTCAGCCAAATTTTTATTTATTCTATCAGTGGCGAACAGAAATAATTTCAAAGCTTAATTTAATGTTTTAATTAAAGAAGAAGATAAATTATTTTTAAATTTGTAATTCAAATCAAATATTTCAAATATTTTAAAGCTTATTCGATCGATGAATTCACATTTTATATTTAAAGTATTTGCATATACTAATTAAAATAATAAGATATTTTAAAATCGAGCTTTATTTTTAAAATATATTTCATTGACTTCCTACTCTGAATAAATCTCAACGTAAAGGCAGAAAAATTCGCCTCTTTTGACCGTTGGGAACGCATCATTGTTCGAGTATTGAGCCGCTCGCATAAAATGGCGAAACATATGAATTTTTCTATTCTTAACTGTAAAACAAATTCCACTTCGCTATTTTTGATCCGCAAAAATGAAAATATAAAAATTTTTTGACTGCATTAAATCAAAAAAAGTAAAAATCATTTTTTATTTTGCTCTAATGGAATAATTAAGAAAAATTTCTTCATTCACAAATAAAAACAAATTTTACAAGTTGTGATTAGAATTTTGATAAGAATTTTTATTCATCTAATTAAAAAAAAAATTCAAACCTAAAAACTTAAATTTGCATTACTTTCACTCACAAAAGTTAACATTGCAGTTTTGTGCAAAGAAGGTACAAATTGCAAGCTTTTAATGTTGTGAATTTGAAAAAGCAAAAAGCTACGTAATAATAACCATGAAAAACGCTTCACTTTTTTCGTTTGTTTGCAAGTGCTTCGCCTCACATAATTAAATTGTCGCTTTTTCCTGTGTCAGTCACAGACGAAATCACATTGTCTCAGAAGAATTGTTAAAATTCGTGCTCGCATCGTCAGTAACGATTCAATCTTTAATCGTTTGAATCGATTGAAGAACAGCAGAAAAGTTGGAGCACACTGTTTGATGAAATTGGCTTCGCTTTCGAAAAGCAATTAAAACTTTTCCGCATTTGAACTTCTGGCCGAAATTCTTATCTCATATTTCAATTAAGTGTTTCTATTATTCATCGAACAATCAAGCAATCGCTTTATTGATTCGAGCGCGAATTATGCAAAAATGAAATAAAATAACAGAAAGCTACTCATATTTGCTCCGATATTAATAGACAGTAACGCAAACAGCTTATTGTGTTTATTGCAGTTGTAAGAAGCAAAAACTGTTGACAGTAATTCATTCGTTCATTCATTTTCGTCGACAAGCAAAGCTGATTACGATAATAGCTGGAAAGTATTAAGCACTTGTTCAGAAGAAGAAAAAACTGTAAAAAAACTGAAAATAAAGCGTTCAAGTGCTTTCCAAGTACAAACTGTTCTTTACGCTTCGAAAAGTACATTCGAGAACTTCGATGTCCAAAAAGCAATTTTTAATCAAATTCCCATCGAAAACTGAAACTTTTGTTTTGAAAAAGCGTTTAACATTGTCAAAACAAAACATGCCTCAAATTAATTTAATGGTCACGCGCAAGTTTCGCTTTGAAAATAAATGAGCAAGAAGATTTAAAAATGCACATTTTGTCTTATCCAGGTCATAATGTACATAATGTATATCACGATATCATTGGCGGCGGTCGGAGGGAATGGCATCGTTTGCTATATTGTGTTGGCATACCAAAGAATGCGAACAGTGACAAATTTTTTCATCGTAAATTTAGCCATTGGAGATATTTTGATGGCGTGTTTGTGCATTCCATTTGGTTTCGTATCGAATTTACTTCTTCAATATTGGCCGTTTGGTGCAGTGATGTGCGTTGTGGTGTCATACGCTCAGGCTGTTTCTGTGTTCATAAGCGCTTACACATTGATCGCGATAAGCATAGACCGATACATCGCGATTCTGTACCCACTGAGGCCACGAATGACCAAACTTCAAGCCAAATTAATTATCTTTTTAGTATGGGTAGTTGCACTGCTAACACCATTGCCAACTGCAGTGCTTTCAAAGTTAGTGCAAACGCCGATGTGGGCTCAAGTTAATATTACTGACCGATACACATGCACTGAATTGTGGGAGGACAACACACAACGATACTATTACAGCATGGCGCTTATGATTCTTCAATACTTCTTCCCGCTGACAGTCCTTATTTACACATATACAAGAATAGCAATCGTCGTTTGGGGTAAACGGCCGCCTGGTGAGGCTGAAGATGGTCGCGATCAGCGAATGGCTGCATCGAAGCGAAAGGTATTTAAGTCGAGCTCAATGTTTGAAAGCTCGCAATGATTTTTACTCTCGAGGCTATTGTTTTCACATCATTTAGATCATTTCGTGTCGCATGAATCAAGCACGCATTCACATCCCGCGAATTTTTATGTTCTCGATGCGTTCGCATCTATTTTGCCAAAATCTTTGCTCTTTACGATTATTCTTTGACTAAGAAACTCAAAATGCTTGCAAAGCGTGTTTTCCTCGCCGCAAATGTTGAATTTTACTATTTTACTTATTCGTGGCACGAAAACGAGTAAAAGTTGTCAAATATTTTTTACGACCACACGAAATATGACCGCTCTGATCACACTAGAGTTTCATAGAAGAATGCGTTTTAACTTGATTTGACTTATAGTAGCGTTTTCTTATAAATATACAAGAATTGATGTTATATAAAAGCTTTTTATTGACAAAACTTAATGTATTTATATATTCCGAGTGTCAGCAGTTTTTACTTTTTATTTACCAGCTTTAAAAAAAAACATAATACAAATCCAGAGTGAACTTGCACAAAGTCTTATTGTCAGTTGACACGCGGCTGCTTGAAATTTAACTTAAATTACTAGAAATTGTTAGAAATATTTGCAGAGTTTAATTGGCCTTAATCTTTTCTTTACTCAAAAAATTCACTTTACATAATTCATATAATAAAATATTACAAAATTTTCGGTCAAAAGCCATTCATTAAAATTTTAAACATATTTAAACATTTTCATTTATTTTTAAAAGTTGTTTATATCGTTAGTTCGTTAGTTTCATCTATGTTTGGCACAATGAAATTTCTTAAACCTTAAAAAGTTTGACTATATTATTAAAAAAGTAAAATTTTAAATAGAAGTCGCATTTCTATAGCCCACTTGCATTTATAAACGAGATTTTCAAATTAATAATAAATAAAAATTCTTGCTTTCGTTGCTATTTGAAAATTATAATAATAGAGCAGAAACCAAATTTAAAATAATCATTTTAAATTAATATTCTATTTGAGAATTAAAAATGACACAAAAAAATTTCAATAGATTTTAACAGATTGAAAATGTTTCTTAATCTAAGATAACTTATTCAAAACTAATGCAATATTTTTATCTTTTCTTTTAAGTTTTTACAGCTATTATTAAAATTATTTATCGCTTTAAAGTTTTCATGAAAATTTGTTTTCAACAAAAGATAATTACATTGTTTTCCCCATAGACAAAAATTTTTCTAACTTCCTTTTAGTCTTTTAAAGATAAAGCAACTTCTTTTCTTCTTCATTTAAAACAACTCAAAGAGAAATCGAAAATAGAAAATAATTTTTAAAACCAAATTCATTTATCAGAAAATCAAACTCGAGTATATTAAAAACAATGGACAAAACATCGATTCAAAAATTAAAATTTTTATAAGAATAAATAATTAAATTTGTCGGTCGAATCTGAGAATGCGGGCATCTCTCAGAATTGTCTCAATTCAGCTCTATTAATAGAAGTTGAAACCGTAGAATCCATTTCAGAAGGTTCTATTTGTCGGGAATGAAGCGTTCTCGAGATATGGGCCATTTTTCTGAAATTTCAAAAAAATTAATTTCCGACCTAATCTCGTTAAAATATTATATTAAATGCTTAAATACGCCTTATTCAAAATATTTTGATTTGCAGAAACGATATTCGAAGGTATCAAGCTGAAAAAATAAACGGTTCTTGAGATAAAGGCCAAAGTTCTAAATATGAAAAATTTGATTTTTTTTATCTTGTTTCGCTTAAAATTTTACAAGAAAGCTACTTTTTTTTGCTCGACCCTAATTTCAATGAAGCTAAGTATGTAAATAGAGCTCATGTGTGAATTAAGAATTATCACCCTCATAGGTACGACTTTTCGCATGTTCGAAGTTATAGACATGTTCGCTCCATTGAAATTGGGATCGGGCAAAAAAGTAGTTTTCTCAGATTCGACCGATTTGTTTAATAACATCACATTTGATCAATCCTCAAGTTTTAATTTGATAAATATTTGAGATTATCGTATTAGACTGGTTATGAATAATTTTAATGATAAAACTTTTGTGAAATTTCAATTTGAAAGTGTTTTTAAAAAATGCGTTAATTTTTTGAATATCAAGAAATGGAGAAAGAAGTTAGAGTCAAAAACAGTGACTTAGAGAAAGTGAAATCGGCATATTCATGTTAAACTAAATTTTCTAATTGCATCAAATAAGAATATGAATAAAAGAATATTTGGCTTCCGAATTAATTGATAATATTTTTGCGATACACAAAAAACATGATTTACGATTTTAGCGAGCAACATTATATTTTAGCTGTGAGATGAAATCTTTCGTTTGCTATCATTTTTATTGAAATTAAACGGAAAACTTTGCATTTATTCATTGAGCCACGAGCAGAAAAAGTCTATTAATCTGCTTCAATGTAACCACAACTTTAAATCAAATTTCAAGAGTATAACGAAAGAATCGGGACAAGTTTTTCTCTGAGTTCATTAATCTTATTCTCAATGTACGAAAATGAGTTTAAGTCAGCAAAAACGCTCGCATTAACAGCAATAAAATCAATATTAATTCTGTAGTGCGTTTCTGTTAATTTTATACAAGCAGAAATAAAACATTTTAACTGAATTCTAATTAGAAAATGAAAGCATTAACATTCATTAACATTTTTATTGGAGTGTTTCATTCTAATTAATGCGAAGAATAAATATTCTGATTATATGCTCATTAAAAACGAAAATGAGCCGTGTGAGAGAATGAATCGTTTCTCCATTCTTTTGTGAATTGCAAGAAAAGCTTTTTTTTAGAAAAGTTAATAAGTCAAAACACTTAAAAAGCTCGCATCATTAAATGTCTAAATTAATAGGAAAGGCAGAAAGTTCTGTAAATGTTGAATTTAATTGAAGAAAGTATTCTTTATTAATTTTAATATTCAAAAATGAAATATTTCATTTTTGCTTTGAGTAAGGAAAGAATGTAAGAATCATTTAATATTTTATTCTCCTATTATCAATTTTTTAGAATTTTTGTGAAATAAGAATAAGAAGAAGAAAATTCTTTAAATTAATTACGCGATGAATATGCAGATTAAAAATAAAATTTTATCTCTTTTGTTAGTAAATCCTTGAACTAACAAAAAACTCGCAAATGGGTTCACTTTTTTGGTGAGTGTTTTAGACTAAGTCTCACTATTCACTAATTAGAAAGTCCTTTGTGCAAAGTTTAAATTCATGGTCAAACTTTACGTTTACACGAAGTTGAAAAAAGAATTGTTTTCCAGTAGTTTGCCAACAGCTAAAACTATTTTCTTTAAGTCTGTTTTAGATAAAAGTTGTTTTTTGATTCTAGATCTAGATCTTACTAATGCAAATTTCAAAGCTCTTTGGACCAATAAACGCATCTCTGTTTAAACGCTTTTATTTAAGACAAAAATGAACAAAATCATTTGACGTATCGAGGCTAAAATATAAGAAACCCAATTTTTGTAATATATTCAAAATCAAGGTTCGCAATGCGACCGCTTCGTAAAGAACACACTACTTCGTGATATGTTATTAAAAATATGTTTTAAATAAGCACTCAGAAAAAGGCGAAAAACATTTCGCAAATCTTTCTCATAAACTTTTTTTTACATAAACACAACTTTACTTTACAGTTATCAGTTTTCAATTTTATTTTAAAATTGTTTTGAAAAGAGATATACTTTAAGAGAAATGTAGCAAAAAGGGAGCAACTTGTACCAAACTCGGGCTTTTTTATTTTGATAACGAATTTCACTTTAAACGATATTGTTTTGAAAGATTTCTTTTAATAACACATTTTGCATAAAAAATGTCAAAATTTAAGAGAAAAAAAGAATAAAAATAAAAACGAGAACAACAAAAGCAGACATTCGGATTTCTCATTATTTTATTCAAAAGTTACTTTAAAATGAGTATGTTTTCTATTTTCATTTTACATTTTACTTTTGTCAGAGAATTTCTGTTGTATTTTTAAATTTTTGATGATTTATGCTAAACTCAAATTTTTTGTTTTGCTTTTTTTAAGTTTATTACTTTTTCAGCTCTTCGTTAAAAGTTTGATCTCTGATAGTCAGAAAAAGAGGTATGCATGGTATAGAAATGTTGACAGATTACCATTTTACCATTTCTACAAGTGATAGTGGTATTGGATGGTAACAACCGATTGGATCGTTTAAAAAAGTTTCAATATTTTTTCTTTATACTTCACATCACATGAATCGATTTTATAAATTCTTAATCGAAAATAAACTTTTAATTTGTGATAAGATAGTTTTTATACATATGTTAACTTCTACCCTGTTATTCATATTGACTAAAAACAATTTAAAGAATCAAGTTCAAAAATATACGATAGTCCAGCCACATATTCATCATAAATTCAATCATGTAATGAGTCTTTCTCATTTCACTGACTTTCTTTTGCTTGTAAAGCTTTTGTTTGACTAAAGACCCACTCACTTCTTTGTTTTTCTTCAATGTTGATTTATTCTTATCATTCTCTTTTGTTATTTGACTGTGATTGTATTGAGTAATTTTACAAAGTTTGGTTTTGCCTCAACGGCATTCGTATTAAGCGTCAAACTTAGGTAGGCGTCCCATAAGCTTAATGTTTAATTTTTGGAAACGATGTTTATCGTTAAAGAAGGCATGCGATCAAACCAAAATATATTCATTTGCTCAATTTCAGTGCTCTATCATATAAAGAAAACAAATTATTTCAAAAAGCTGACTTCAAACCAAGAGCCCCAAAGTCTTTAGAAAACATTTTCATACAATTCGCTCAAAATTTAAAAGCATTGCATTTAAATATTTGCTTATTACAAGGATCAGAAAATGCTGATACATTCTTTTTCATCGAATCTCTTTGAAAAATTTAATATTTTATTTAAATAGTTTTATTGTCAGCTTTTCTGAGTGAAATATTCAATAAAAATATATTTTCTCAATATTTTTTGTTGCTATATTTCATCTTTTGATTTTTTCCTTTTATGAAAAGCATTGTAGTCAAAACGTTTCACAGAAGAATCGAAGGTAACATCTATCAAATATTGATGGTGGTATTCAATGTTTTATATTTAATGGTTATAAAAATTCCATTGATTTATATCAGTTAAAGTGAAACATTTCCAAGAGCTTGAAAACCTTAAAAAGACTTTAAAGATCACATCTTTTTTTACGAAGAAAATTTTGTGATGACAACTTTCTTTCTTATTAGTGAAATAAATGACTTTAGATCCTTATTTTGTCAGCTCATGTTTACTAGCTTACAGTCAAATTTCATTCAATCACCACTTTTGCAGAATCATTTAACAGTGTGTGGAATCACATGTGGTCACTTGTACAAACAATAACGTTGCTTATTAAGAACAGCCGGGTGCGGTTGCAAATTAGTTGCAGTTATAAGCTATTATGACAAAAAGATTATGTTTTAAGAATGCAACCAACAACATCATTTCTAAGTTCAATTCATCTTGTTCTATTGACAAAAAAAAAATCAATTGAAAACACTAAAAACAATTGACATTTTGTGTTAATATTACATTGAATTTCAAAGTGAATTTGCAAATAAACAATTTTTTAAAAATGGTCAATTGTTGTTTAACTTAAAATGATTTCAGCGCATTCCGTTAATAGTTTCTCAAAAGTGGTTAAATGAAAGTTTACAGACTATAAATCTATGATTGTTAAAATTTTGATTTTTTCTTTGGTCATGTGAAAATTTAACCTACATTTTCTCATTTTTCAACCCTATTGGCTGTCAAAGTGACCATAGCTGCTTTGAAACCTTGATGGCACGATCCTGGTCTTCGTCTCCTCTCCAAAAAACTGTAACCGTTTCCTTCCCAGTGAATACTCTTTCATTTTTTTCAGCCCTTATTACTATTTGACAAGAAATATTGACAAAATCTTATACTCAAGTAATTTCTCCTTTGTAGTTAAATGAATTTACAAAAGTGATAAATGTTTCTGCGACTCAAAGTTTGATCCCTCCCATAAAAATGCAAGTGCAAAATGTTAATTGTTTGCGCAAGTGATCACTTGTGATTCCACCCACTGTTAAATGATTCTGCAAATGTGGTGATTGAATGAAATTTGACTATTTTGTTGGAGATCTACTATATTTTCTCATATTTTCGTTCCTAATGTTAGTTCTCTATAATATAGTTAAATTTTTATTTTGTAAGACAAAAAAATTCATGAGAAGGGAAATGTGACCTCTGTTCAATTCTCAAAAGTGGTTCAAATAAAAAATTTCAGAATGAATGCTTTTCCATTTAGTTTTCATTTTCTCTTACTTCATAAACTTTCTGATAAAAAACAAATTTCTTAATGAAAAAATTCAATTTTTGATTTAATCTTGCAGAATAATTTAATACAAGATGAAATATTCGCGATAAAAGCGTCTAGAGGCGAAAATTTTAATTAAGCAAAGCTTTTTGTTGTCACTTTTGTTTTTTGTCGATGCACAACTTCAAAAATTGTATTAAATGATAATTTGATTTTAATCTGTGAATAAGATTTTACTAACTTTTTGTTTGAACACAAAAAAATTAATTTCAAAGCTAATGTGACTCGCATTCAATGTGTTCGCCAAAAAATAATTACACACTATTACTTTTTATTTTCCTTTTCAAAAGCGTTAATGTCTATGGATATTAGTACCATTGGATGACACCCTATGATCGACGCTTTAATAAAGAGCTCTCGCACAATTCTTTGTCAGTTTAATTAAGTTTCGCTTTCTTTTTTAAATGAAAATATAATTGTTTTATTGAATAACTTAAAGCCTTTAAAAACTGAATATTAAATATTTTTTCATGTAAAATTATACGCGCTTTTCACCCAAGTCTAAAACATATTATGGAACATCTTATAGGCTAAATAAGAGGATAGACAAGCATATTTTGTTTCGAGCAAATTTTATCGATCACCGACAATTTGCTCAAATTTAGAGATTTTTCTGATTGTTTAACACTTGTTTGCTCATTGTAAACAAGTCTTCATTAGGTTTTTTACTTTCGAAAGAACTTCAATTGAACTAAAATAGATTTTCGCGACGAATGGCGTAGAGAAAAGAGAAAAGAGAAAAAGGTCGGATGTGGTAAGTTAAAATGTATGAGCTGCTTTTATTTTTTTGTAAATCTTAAGTGACGTCCGAAACAAGGAACTTATTTGCTGTAATTGTCAGAAAGTGAAATTAAAGCTTTACCCAAAGCAATTAATACAGCTTTCTACTGGTTATTCAGCGCTTGTTTTTACTCAGCTTTGCTTTTTTCTTTTCTCTTTTTCAAACACTCACAAACTCGAAAATAGTGCTAAGTCGCAGAAAAAAATAAGTAAGAACCAAAATAACTTTGTAGAGAGGATCGATATCGAAGCGTATTGACGCTTCGCAAACACTTTACCTGATTTAAAATAATTGCTCTCCAATTAATTTTGAGTGTGAAACTTTTATTTAAGAGTTTAAATATGACAAAAATTTCACATTTTTGTTTACTCATCTGTTTTTATTCCCTAATTACTTATAATTAATTTTGGCGCTGCCGTTGAAAATGAAATGCGAAAAACTTGTGTTTGTTCTTACGTCTTATTTTATACCACAAATTTTCACCCAATTTTTGATAAAATTTTTATATTTAGGTCAAGAAAAACCAATGAGATCATTTAAGGCTTATGGCTTATCGGAAACTCGAATTTTATGGCCTTAAAGCTCTTATTCTCTTAATATTTACTTAAAAATTGAAATTTAACGCTTGCAGTGCTTTGTTCCAATTGTTAAGAAAATTTGACTTGCCATCTCAAAATTAATTTACAATCGTAACAATTTTTCCACGCGTTTGAAACTGTTACATGACAAACGGACCTTATACTAGCTACTTCGATCGAGCGATATGAGAATACACTTGACCAGCATCGTAAAAGCAATGAGTCATTGTAAATGATTTTATTTACAAGTGAACTCATCATTTCTATATGACACTATGCAAAATAAGACTCAAAAACTATAATAAAGAGAGAGAAAATTAACAAATGCATTGCAATGCAATAAATGCCACAAGTCAATAAACATGACGTAACAATAGCAAATGTTCCTTGACGTTGTACGCTGTATGACGTTTTTAAGACCATCCTAGTCGAAACTTTCTCAATCTGCATGTATAAAAACAATATTATCATCTATAAACCAAATCAGCATAGTTGAAGACCAAGCAACAGCTTTTAGGATCAAAACTTAATGACTTAAGCATTCAATACAATAAAAATTCTAATTAAATCAAATGAATAAGTTCATTATAAATGAGCTTATCTAACAGTATTAATCAACGCTTTTGTAATAAATTTATTCAAATGTCAAGCCAAAATTAATTACTCTAAACGGCAAAAATGTGCTCAACTTATCGCATTGTTCATACGCCTCGCCTGAGGAATAAATTGAGGGAGTGCCATGGTGGGAACTTTTTTGCCATTCACTGTAGTTTCTTCGCGATTCAAGAAAGCATTTAATATCTTGTTAATAAAACTTTTATTTTAAAAACTTTTAAATGAGCATTTTTGAATTTTATATTTGTAATGAAGCTTCAATTTTATGAAAAAAATTGATTTCTTACTGATACTATTTCTCATTCATAAATTGTTAACTGCATGTGTCATTTTTTGCTATAAGGTTTCAAATTTTTAAATCACTTTTAAAACGTGAAATACCTTGCGAAATATTATATTTTCCTTTCTAGTCGAAGCTTTGTCCGCAATTTTGTTTGCACTGTCTAACTTCTTATCTGTCTGGATTGAAGGATGCGATTTGTGTATCTTCAAAATTGTATTTCAGTGTAAAACTTTTATCTGATTTATTGCAAATTTTTTTTCATATTTCGCGAAGGTCGTAACCAATTTTTCATTTGATTTGTTATGCTCATGTTTCACTCTGTTTTACATCATTCTGCTGATCCAAACTACTATACTGATTTTCGTATTTTTCGGCCTAAACATTTTTTCAATCGCCATTGGTTTTTTAGCTTTAAAGAAGAGCCGACTGATGTAAATTGGTTAATCATTCTGTTAGAAGATAAAAGCTGTATCAAAATGCATTTAAAAGTAACTTTTGTACATGGATGAAAACATTTGCCATATTAGTTAAAATTAGCTTAAAGGTATCAATTCATCAATTTCGTAGTCAAAGCAATGTTTTGAGAAAAGTTTCACTAAAAAGCGAAACGATACTCGCAAGGCTTCCTTGTAAGTTTTTCATCAAGATATGAATATTGCTCCCTAATTAACGCAGTTCTTTGTTTTACGCATTTAATCAAGACTCTGGGTTTTCCTTTTGGATTTTACCAAGAGAGAGATTTCTACTAGTTCCATGTGTTGCYAATTTAAACTTACCTATTTAATATAATTTTTCACTTTTTACGTGATTCATGTCCTGTARTGAGCTAATCCTTCTTAACGCTTACGTTATCATCCTAATTTTAATTTTAAAAATTCAAAAAAATAAGGCTAAAAAATTTTCCCTTAACAAACATCGCTTTGAATACTCATATCCTATGTAAATATATTTTTTTTAAATAGATATGAAAAGATGATAAAACTTCAAAGAGGAAAAGGATGAGTTTTATGTTAATTCTCTTGTTTCGAGATAATTAAACTTTTTTCCAGTCGAAACAACTGACAAATGTACATTTGTAGCTAATTACCCTCGATTTTAATTGCTTAATTTGCTACTAAACGAAGAAGTAAAATGTTTTCAATTCGATGTTATTTATGTGGACAATAATAAATAGCGTTAAGCATGACTCGCGGCATCTCAATTAATTTTTCCAGTGACGCAATGGAATAAAATATTTCTAATGTTTAAAAAGCATGCGAAAACCCTACTAACGTAGCAGCAACAATAGCAATATATCGTCACAATAGTTTAGTGCATCATTCTTTATGTGTATGAGAGAGTATAGCGTCTCTGTATTCGGTGAAACGAAAAAAAACTGAGGCCATTTTTAAGCGTTCGGTTCGAAAGCTAAAAAACAAATGGAAAAATTATTTCAGTTGAATTTTCAATTAAATTGACGAATTTCAATTTAGTTTCAACTCTCATTTTTTCTTTTTAGTTCTTGCGAAATAAAGCTATTTAAATTTATTCACAATTGAAACAAGTGAAGTCTTATAATTTCGAAAAGTTAAAATAGTAAAAAGGCAGGCGAAAAAGCCAAAAACATGGAAAAAGGAAAGCGACTTTTAAAATGAAACTTTATCGAAATAGACTTTAAAATTTGATTTCGGCGTTTCTCCATTTTCGCTCTCTCCAAAGTATTGGAATTCTTCGTATTTCGTAGCAGTTGAGGCGCAAATAAGAGAAGAAAAAAAATATTTTCTTTTTCGCTTTGCTTCAAAACAATCAGCCATTGAATTTTTATCGGTTTATGCAATTTCGAGAAACATGAAATTCTTTTTAACTTAGAGAATTTTATACAATTTCGCAATCTTTTTACGTAGTCCTAAAATTGATGTAAAATGAATAAAGCAACCCCATGAGTAAGTGCAAATAAACGACGAATGAATAGTAAAAATAGATGCAAAATTAGCGAGTTTCATCATCATTTTCTCGAGGCTTTGAAACTTTTTAAATGGGGTCAAGATTTTTAAACATTGAATCTTATTTACAATCTTGGACGCGAAAAAAGTAATATCACTGATATTTTCCCTCTTCTTTCAATTGCGGAAAGCAGATAAAATATTTCTGTTGCGATATCGCAATGCTTTGCGAGACGAGAAAACAAATGCAAACAAGAAAAGTGAAGATAGAGCGTCGTTCGTCTTTTGCTTTTAACTTTCACTTATTTTCCTGAAATCAGTATTTATGCTGAATTCTTGCTTCGAAAAACACTTTTTTAATTAAAGAGCTTGTCGCATAATAAGAGTAAATAAGTAACGGTGTTAAAATGTTGGCTAAGCGCAGCACGTTTAACACTCGAATGCGAATATCTTAGATGACGTTTTCAAGTTAGCAGCTTCCTGATTATGTTGAATGCAATCGCTTTTTAAGCTATTCACACGCTTTGCACGGCTGTATTCACGCACACAATCAAACTTCGCTTCCAACGTCGCTGTCAAATTCGCTTTTCTCTCTCAGATGATTAAGATGATGATTACGTGCGTAACCGCGTTCACACTGTGTTGGCTACCTTTGAATACCATACTGGTGGTGGGAGACCAGTATCCAGAGATATTCCTTTACGCGAATATATTATACGTCTGGTTTGCTTGTCATTGGCTTGCGATGTCACACGCCTGCTACAACCCCATAATTTACTGTTGGATGAATTCACGATTTAGATCAGGATTTAAATATGTGCTTCGCTTTTTGCCTTGTTTTAGCTCAACCGAATTGCCTGATTTCTTGCCACAGTGTTCGACAGCTACTTCACGCTCAATTGCAACGACCTGTCGCAGTAACTTCACTTCTAATCCCGAGAGAAGAAATGTTAATTGCACAAGCACTACGAAACGAGTAAAGGGCCAAAATTTTATTGATAACGGCTCACTTCAAAAGAGTAACACTTAAAAAAGGTCGAATGACAGCTCACTTAAGACCGTGTTGAATGTGTGTCCACTTTTCGTGCACTGCTTTATGTCTGTTATGCTATAACTAACCCTAAATACACCATGTGAAGTGTACATTCGTGTGTTCGAGTTGTTGCGGATGAAAAGCAGTGGCTGCTAATGAAGAATGACTCTTTCGTAGATGATTAAGATGATGATTATCGTTGTGTTGGTGTATACACTCGCGTGGCTGCCACTGAACTCACTCAACGTCGCTGCTGATCTGGACGACAGTGTGTACAAGTTTGAGCACATCATGTATGTTTGGTTTCTCAGCCACTGGCTGGCGATGAGCCATGCAGCGTACAATCCGATCATCTACTGCTGGATGAACGCTAAGTTTCAGGAAGGCTTCAAACATATTTTTTCGGTGTTCGTGTGTGTCAAAAACAAGCAACGACGTGGTAATGCAGCGATTTTCGGCGACAGTTTTCGTCATCAGAGTACTTACACAAGCGTGAAATTGAGCACGTGTTCAGCCCAACCAGCTATGCGAATGTACAGTGTGCGTCACAATGCTAAAGACGCCGCTGCATCGAGCTTATGCGATGCTTCGGTCGCGAAGAGTTTGAATCGCTCTCCGAAAATGTCAAACCAATGTCAGCCACCATTTAATTCATCACACAACATATCACAAGTATAAAACCAATGCAAAACAGTGTTAAACAAACGAAAAACTAAGTTTCCGTTTCTCGATGTAAGCGCACTAAACAAAATCGTATTCAAACTCTTTTTCGGACAATGAGATGTTTTTATTGTGTAAAGACATTAAACGTATTTTATTCGTTGTAAATAACACAGATTCTCGTCTCTTTCGTTTTACTCGATTTTATTTACAAAAATGATGCACTTTCACTGCCTTTCAGCGCTGCTTCCTTTTGCGACCGCTTCTTCTTCTTCTTGAGCGTTTTGAAGCACAGTATTCGTCTTTTATTTTTGCTTTCAGTTACCAAACGGTGTTTTCACATAACACGCACAACAAGACGGAAATTCAAATTTATCTACATAGGTTTTCTTGTCGCCGCTAAGCGCGAGCAATCGTTTCGATGAATATTTCTGTACACAGTGCGACCTTAATCCCGGCGGTAGATTGTTTTCATAATAGTTGCAAGCTTTTCCTTCCTCTCTATATATTTAAAAATAACGAATTCAGTTCCATTGTTCGCTTTATTTCAATGCTGTTCGTTGGCGGGAAATTTCCGCTCACATTTATTTATGCTCATCGATAACTTTCTGCTAAATTTAGAACTTATAGGCTTTGTTTACGTACAACTCTGTCCACAAAATAGTTTACTGCTGAGCGAAGCTGCAGCTTAATGTTTGTCGCTTTATTTTGGAGAGAGTTGCACGTTCCGCTTCTCTTAATGAACAAAGAGTGCGTAAACTTACTCGCATATTTCCGAAACTACTGCTTGAGTATACGTTTCATCGTTTACAACGTAAACCCATTTGTTATCAATATTTCGAGCCATTTTCGGATAAATTACCCTTTGCCTGCGTTTACAAACTACAATGCAAAAGTAAAAAGTTAAACTCCAGCGCATTTGATGTCCGAGGAAGAAAATTTGCGCTCACCCCTCTCTTCGCCGAGATCATCGTCAGTATAACTTTTGCGACTTAATATGTCCTCGTCTTTATCGCCGAAAATACTTTCGAACTCATCGAGACGGATCTCATTCCTTAGGTCGACTCTGTTCAAAAGAGAAGAGGAAGATAAGTTATCGCTTTCACTCTCAATTTGCAGCAAATTTGATTTCTATTTTCTGCTCGTTGAATTAATTGAATTCACATACTGTGGATAATTCGAGACATTTTCGCAGAAAGTGTCTGTCGGTGAGGCGACACAAGTCGGCCTGCCGCTTGTGTCCAAATCCGACCGTGTTCGCGATGAACGGTATCTGACCCGATTTCGGTGCATCCGTTCGTTTCTCATTCTTGGATCCTCATCGTTCGGAAAGTGAATTACGCTCGATGAAAAAGCTTGCGGTTCACTATTTTCCGGTTTGACTTTATTTGACGATCGGTCACTTTGACGATGTTCGCGACTTGATTTTCGTGTTTTCGGTGGTATTGGCAAATTTCTACCGATTGGCGATTTAACATAACACGCACAACATGAAGGAAATTTAAATTTGTCGACGTAAGTCTTTTCGGTTGCACTTAAGGCTAACAGCCGCTTGGTTGAATATTTTTGCACACAACGCGAACTCATACCCGGAGGTAAATTGTTCTCCAAATAAGCGCATGGTTTGCCGTCGTTTCTGGGCACAACAAAAGAGCGAATATTATTTTTGATTCATTCGATAAGCGATTGAGGCGTGTAAAACTTATATTCATGTTAGAAGTGAAAATTGAATTTCGAAAATCGCTTTGGGTATCAAAATGAATTAAAAACTTCTTCCAAACTGCAACATCATTTACTTACATGCATACTTCGGATACCACTCCTTGTATGTAGCTCTGATCATTCACAACGTAGACCCATTTGTTTTCTTGATTTTTCGCTACTTTCGGAAATATTAGCCTCATTTTTCTTCCACAAACTCTTTCTTCTCCCAACTCATCGTCTGTGTAAACAGGGGCACCCGGCGACTTACCCATCGGCCCATCTTCTTCTTTTATGTGATCGCTAAAAATGTCTCGAAACTCATTTTCATTAAAGCCAATTTCATTTCTAAAGTCGATTCTGCGATGAAAGAATGAAAAAGCGATTAATTGCGATTGATTTGATAAATAACAGTGTGCGCAATTTACTAAGCTTCACTTAAAGCGAATAAAATATTCTCGTACTTTGGATAATTGGTCACATATTCACAAAATGTGTCCATTGGTGATTTCAGGCACGGTGGTTTTCCACTTTGATCTAATGTTGGCAATAAAACCTGAGCTTTTGTGCTCGGATACGATGTGATCATCGAGTGATTGTGATAATTATCTCGCTGCAAAGTTCGCACTTGCGGCATCTTCGTTGCAGTAAGTCGCCGATCTGTAGCATTATTAACCACTCGTCCGCGAGGTATTCCACGACTACTCGTCATCCTCCGAGTGGTTGTTATATTGACCGTTCGTTTGCTATATCGAGTTGTGTTAATTGTTCGATTCCCGTTGCTCGATTGATCAAACGAACTTGGTCTGCTCTCGTGGTGTCTATATACTCGGGGGCGTCGTTCTGAAGTTGAACGCACATAATATTGCTGCGGTGGAGGGTTAACATAGTAAGAATAAGGCTGAACTTGTCCATAACGAAGAATTCTCGGTTGATGGTAACGGTAATTGAAATATGGAGCGTGATCGATGTAGTCGTATTGCGCGGAAACGACGAAAAATAGAGCCGCGGCGAAACAACAAAGCATTGTTAACCGCTGTTTGCGAGGAAATCAAAGTAAAACTTGATTGGAAGAGTTACGTTTACGAGCGAAAAGTTTGAATCAAGCGAACATATGTTAACAAGCTTACCATGTCGCGGCGTCGATTGTTTCTCGCGTGAAGCGTGCGATGAAATGCGGATGAGATAAGGATGCAGAGCGCATAGAGCAAATTGACAGGACACTTGCAGCTTGTGTTCACTTCACTATTTCGTACAGGCAACTGGTTGAAGACGACGTAAAATGTGCTCATTTTTTGTGTGCGATGATTATAATTCGATTATGAAAAGACTGAATGAACGAAGGTCGACTTCTTCCAATCCACGCGCGCTTCCAGTCGAGAGCCGAACGCGCTTCGGTCCGGCGATAAACCATCGCGAATAAAACGTTAGTGCGGTGAGGCTTTTCACGGTCTTTGCGTTCTTTTATTTTCAAAACATAATCAAATCGCAATTTTTAAATAACACTTTACGTAATCGTATTTTTCAAATGCCTCTTTCGCACAATTTTTCGATTTAAGTGATTTCGCGTAAACAGGTTCTATTAAAAATTCTACTTTTTCGAAATGAGCGAATTTCAAGACTCGGACGCAATGCTATAAAACTCAAGCATTTCGCTCAAAAAAGTTTCGCTCGAAATCACAAAAGTATTTTCGAAGATATTCAGAGATAAAAGCGATCTCATTGCAAAAAGCAATTTCATTGCCGTTCACTTATAATTTGGGTCCGCCTCAGCCCATTTGGTCGCTACATCCTCGAAAATCGAGAGAAACGCTTCGAGTAAATAAAATGGATAAATAAACAAATTCGTCACTTGCAACGAAAAAAGGGGAAAAGTTGAATTTCTATTTGCACTTTATTTGTCGCTTCGAGTTATGACTACAGGTAAGATTTTGAAAATTGACAGGAAGAGCGAGTTGCAGATCGAAGTAAATTACTGTTCCGAGTAACTTTTTATGATTAAATTACATCGCCAAAAGTGTTATATTTAAAATTAACAACGATAGTGTCTTTTCGATTTTTCACAGAAATTCAACATTAAAATACTCGCTAAATGACGGGAAGCGCGTCATTCGCAGGAAAAATGATAAAAAACGTTGTTAACTAAGCCAAGCTCAGCATTTCGAGACGCGCTGATCATTTGTTGAGATAGTTTTTGTTAGAGGATAAACCATCCCATTAACTAGCCGGGATAGCTAGCAGTCAGGAACCGTTTATCTTCTGCTACAGCCTTTTTTGCTTTTTTAGCTGAATCCATTATTTTAATTAACTTTTCACTTAAATTCCTTGATCTGAGTTTGTTGCCTGTATTGGGATTATATTTTTTTAAATTTTTAAAGAAAATAACTTCAAACTTTGAGGATTTTCTTTGCAAAATTCATCATATTAAGCTTTAATGTCAGACATTTCAAGATAACTCTACATGATTGTCTTTTAGAGATAGAAAAAAATAAATAATATCATAGCGAAACAAGCGTGCTTTTCGTTGAAAAAATATTTTAGGACATCCGTGACACAAGACACATTACGAAGCTGAACATATTGCTTTTCTTGATTATATAGCTTCACTTGAAAGTTTCAGGTGCTGGATCGATATTTTATCTTTTTTTTTTAATATTCACGGGAAATTTTCAATAAAACAAAATTTAAAATGACGTCAAATTTATTTTATTCATTTCTGTCAATTATGAAAAGCTAAAAAACATAAAAAATAAATTGTTAAGCTTAATACATATCGGAGATGAAAAAATGAGGTAAGTAATCATCAGAAATTTATTTAATTTCTTTTTTTAAATAATATTACGTCAAAGCAAAAATGTGTGAGAACTCTAAACTAATATAATCGTCAGAAAATTTATATTATTTAGAATGAAATAAAGATTTTTCCCTAAAAACAAAATTTTGTTTAGCATCTTTGATAGGAAACATTTGCCAGTTTTTTCTCGAATTAATCTATTTGTTTGCGATTCGTTTTGAGTATTGATTTAAAATGCAAATCTATCATATTGTAGGTACACTCGTGGCCATCTTAATATGTAATCTTATCCATTGGAAATTCAAGTTTTAAATTGAAATGATAGCAAATTAATATGCTCACGACTATACATTCAAACTCAAAAAAACTCTTTCCACAAAAAATGCTTCAAAATCACGATTTTTGTGCCTTGAATTTATAAAAGAAATGAGTGATTTGAATTCTAATATTTTAAGTATGCTTTCAACAGGAATAATTTTTAGAACGAACGAACTCGTGCGCATCAATGTGGCATCAATTTAGATGCTACTGTTCGAGAAGTGATATCTTTGCAATCGCTTCTCCTGTGATTTGCTAGCGAATATAATGTATTGAGCAAAACAATTCGATTTAGAAATTGGTTTTTGTAGAAAATTGATAACGTTTCACTTTGAATAATGTTTCAAAAAATTGAAATCATTTCTTTTGATATTTGACGTCGAATTTTTGTAATTTTTTTTCTTCTTCTTTCACAAGCTGAAATAATAAATTTTTGTCGAAATATTGGCAGTGAAGTATGACATGTATTTATAGCAACTGTTATCCGATAATTTGTCTCAATTTAACAGCAAAAAAATAAACCCGATAACAAATCTTACGGCAAATGGCGATGAAATGGGTGATCATAGAACCAAAGTAAAGCGAGGCTCAACTATCGACTTACCGACTTAATTGGTGTATATTAATTCGACTTTTAGACTCTTAAATTTCATATAAAATCATCGCGCAAACAATGGTGTGAACATTTTTAGTCATTGCTCAGTAAAACAATTTGAAAAAATAGAACGAAAAGACTATCGATCATGAAGGTTTAAATAAAGAAATGAAGCTTTAAAAAAGTTGATTTAGCTGCCAAGTACATAAATAAAAATTGATTTTGATAAGGTCAAATTTTAATCATTAAAATATCTGCCGAGAAATTAAAAGGCGTTGTCCTGATGCGAGAATGTGTGTAATCCGAATTTTTACATTAATTTAAAATATGAAGTATAGATTGTGTTTCGCTACTGAAATCCTGCTCGCTGAAATTGAGAAGAAAACTGTTGATTGATCGAGTGAAAAGAGAAAGTTTTTCAAACGACTTTTTTTGTTGAAAGTGAAAAAAGTAAAGAAAAATGGTTTTGGCACTTAAAAAGCAACGTCATGCGATAATTATGGCGTTTTTTGCTCAAAAATGACAGCGAAAGAATGCTTTCACTCTTAATTTATCAAAACATTTGTCGAAACAATGTGTGTGTGAAGCGAAGTTGAATGAAAATCTAATAAATTATATCAAATTGCAATTAATCATTAGTTTAACTTGATAATCGTTGGTAATTTTTCCATATTATTTTCGCTTCAGTCGCTACCAACTGCGAACCACTTGAGTAGCGAAACACCAAAGAAAAACAAAAACAAAAACAAATGGCGTAATTTAGAAAAACGTTTGAATAACAATTTATTAAAACTCTCCTGAGACAGCTATTGTTCAACAGATTGATTAAGGCACTTTGTAGATGCGAAAGAGACAGTTTTTGAAATTATTTCACTAGTTGTTTCGCAGTTTGAGTCGACTTTCGTCAGCAAATCTATGATACATTTGATCCAAACGAGATGATGAACCACGCAGCGTAGAAAGATTAGCGATCATATCATCTTCTGCTAAATCATCGATTGTGATCGGTTGTTGAACTTTAATCGCTGCTCTTTGGCCACACTTCTCAACTCGCTCTCGAAGCTTGCTGGTTTTGGAGTAAAGCGAAGCTGAAAGAAGATCATTGATAGAGAGCAATGAAGGTGGAGATGGAAATACTGTGGAAGCGTAAGAAATGAGATTCATGAGCTGTGCACAAATCGAATTCACTTATATAACAATTTATTCACCTTTACTTGATTTGGCCGCTGTGAAAATGCCATTTCGTGTTGGATTGAGCGGCGGAAGTAGTGAAGGAGCTTTCTCGCTTCGCTTGTAATCGAAGCATTTGTCCATTGTGATTGGCGTTGATTTACTGTTCGACTTTTGCTTCTCGCTTTCGTTATTAAACTTGCTCCTCTGATTATTATTATAATTACCGTCCGAGTATTTTGTTCCTAACTTCGTCTTCGATAATTGCATTGAATTCGTTTTCGATTTTTCGCCCACACTTCTTTTGCCCAACGCGATTGATGCCGCTTCGTTTCTGCTCGTTTCAAACGACAAGAGTCTATTCTTAGCGGCTATCGCTGTATTCAAATTCGATTTATTTGCCGCTTCTTCGCGTCTATTATTCGCTGGATCCGTTTTTTGGTCCTCTCTCGAAGACGAACTTTTCGAAATGTATGAGGACGTTGATGTTGGAAGACTATAAGTGCTCTTCTCGTCATTTTGATGCCTTAAGACAAGAGAAATTTTTTCGACAGACCATAAGCATTCAAATATTAAGATGGAAATAATATGAAATTTATAAGAAATAAATGTTGCATAGTGGTTATATATTTTGATTATATGAATTGCATTTGCATTGGTTACATTGCAAATGCGTTTTTTCGGGTGCGTGAATTCGTGCGAATGTAATGAAGTTTGAAATGAATGATTTTTACTTGCGAATGTAATCTTTATTAATATTTCCTCATACCTCATTACATCTGAAGACGAAATTGAAACGGCGTCTAATTTCGGCAAAATTGACTCGCAGCTCTTGTTCTCTCCAGTTTCTTTTCTACGAGACAAGGTTATTAAACGCTCAAATGATTAGTTTGTTGCGAAAAGCAAGAGCGAAAAGGAAAATATTTTATTACTTTGGCTCAGTTCGTAAGTATTGAAAATATTGCCTTCATCAAATGACGGTAATCACAAGTTTGATTTGCTTGTTTTCGCTTTCAAAAAAAAAAATCGCAAAGCAATTGATGACGAAAATATTGAATGAGAGGATCGATGAGTACTAATAACGATTGACGTAAATTCATAAAGAAATCAGTCGAAAAGAGCGGACACTGGCCGAAATAATAAGCCTCTCGAAGTGCGCCTCAAGAGATCTCTGCTCTAATGCTTGAAAAACAATCTTTTCTTCGTTCGCTTTCAAAAAGCGAGTTTTGAGCTTAAGTCGCTTTCATAAATCTGAAATTAAATTACCTCACTTCAGGTAATTAAACGCAGATATTACTCGTGGATTTTTCAAATGCGTTTTACTATCTAATGTGGCAACGTTTATTTAGCAATTGCCAGTCAAATCGAACCTTTTCAAGTATTAAAGCAAAATCTTTGCATTCTATTTACAGCAAACTCTGCTGTTATATCTTTTTAAAGCGATTTTTCACTTTGGCCATTGAAACAAAAGTGAAAAAGATTTCAATGTTTTTGTTATGCAATGACGGGTTAAAATTGATTTGCCATTGAGTTGATGTCGACAGTGAAATTGATTAGAAGGTAATTTCTATTCAAAACACACAAAGCAAAAAGCAAAAAGCAAAACTAGAAAAGAAGATGAGTTTTTTCTCGTATCGCAAGTATTTCATATCGTATTTCATTTTTATTATTTGTCGGACACACTATTTGAAAATCGTCGACAGCAAATTTATTATTTGCATTCTCGAATACTCTTTGTTTCAAATTACACTCTTCGAAATAATTTTCTCTGTCAATTTTTCAACTAAGAATAAATGTATCAATACTCAATATTCTTATTTCAAGCAAAAAATTCAACTCTGGATGACAAGTTGAACATTATCGCATTTAGTGATAAAGATTGATGCAAAATTTTGGAATTTAACGTTTTGGCTTCCAAGATTGTACCGAGCAAGAGTGTTTCATCTCAAGTTCAAATACCATCAAATGAGATTTTTGACCCATATTGCCAGTCAAATCAGACTTAATCTGATCAGATTTTAATATCGGTGGATATGCGGAAGAGCATTTGTATTTCGGGCATCTTTGTTTACTGCTTAACACAACAAATGCTTCTCCAAGTCGGTTGACGATTTTGCTCATATATTAGTATTACCTTTCTCAGTAAAGAATGTGTATACAGTTGTTCTGTCAATGTTTTGCATCATTTAAATTTTATTTTATAT
>NCKU01001649.1:0-23919 GCA_003675995.1 Dinothrombium tinctorium
AGAGAGAGAGAGAGAGAGAGAATGAGGGAACCAGAAGAGAGCGAGAAGGAAAATGTTTGTGTACTTTATTCAACAAGTGAACCAAACATGAATAGAAAGCAAGAAGCAACAAGTAAACTTTAGTGTTCCAATGTGAACAAAACGTCTTCAAACTTCCACATTTCTCTCTAGTTTCAAAGTGAATCAAAACATTTCTCATTTCCATCGTATTTATCGACGCGATGTTTTTTCGTTTGGTCTCTTGCAAGATAATACGAAATGGTGCTGCTAAATGAAGTCAATTCGCCGAAAGGCAAATTCGCGAACATTGAAATTGTTTATGTGCCTCTGCTGCTGCTGTTGTGAATTGTGAAACATCTAATTTACATCGAAATTAGTGCTACAAATGTGATGAAGTTGACGAGAGTGAGAGAGAAACAAAGTGAGTGTTTCTAGTAGACGAAATGGTGTAAAAACAGAGAGAAAGCTCTTCAATCATTGTGTCGCCTGTTTAACGCGCTCACTCATTCACTCAGTCAGTATGACTCGAGATTTTGGACACAATGTCAAACGCTAAGTTGCAGCGTTTAAAATCGCTTTCGTTTCCCTCAAAATTTATTTTCAACTACTAAATTTCTTTTGAAGAAAAGCGAGCGAAAAAAGTTTGACAGAAGGCGAAATAGAGAAGAAGGGTAGAGGCTGAAGTGGCTGAGTGAGTGAATATTGTGCGACAGCTCTTTCTCCTCTCGTTTCGCGCTTTATTTATAGATTCGTTTTTCGGCGAAAAATTGCTCTCTGCTCCTAAATAAATGGCTGCTGAGCAAGAAGTGGAAGAAGAAGTGTGATAAATGCGCTTAAATGTGCTGTTCTTTCATTCTCAATATTAGTGCCAAACGCGATACTCAAACACATAAGCTGCTCTTTTCATCGCTAACCGCCGCATCCGACGCTCTTCGCTCCTTCTCACTTTATCTCGATCTCTGCCAACAAATCGAATATCTCGCTTACCGCTTGCCATCGCTTCCTCTCCGCTACACTTCAAACATATTGCGCGCCGTTCGCGATCGCCCAAAAAATCTCTCGCTTCTGTCACCCTTGGTTCCTGTTGCAAGCTCGCGCGCCGTTCAAGCACCGAGCGCGGTTCCGAGTACAAAGTATCGCTTTCAACAACATCCACAAAGCGTTTCGAAAAGTGTGTGCAACATATTTGCTCGTCTACGTGCTTTTCGTGAGCAAGCCGAGAGCGAGAGCGAGCGAGCGAAATATTCGCGCGACTAATCGCGTCGTTCAAATTCACATTGTAAATCAATTTCAAGCATCGTTTTTATCTAAATTCAGTTGTCTACTCAACGAATAGCTGAATTGAAAAGCAAAACACATCAACAAACCATGTTTCACTTCGCTATCGCTCGAAATATTCTAGTTACTCAACCAGCGAAGAATCGCATAGAGAGAAATAGAGGCGCAGAAAAAATTTTCGAAATTAGGAAAGAGCGCCCATTAATTTCGCTGTACTTAGCTCGATACCATCAAACTTCTCGTAAATTTGATCGGAGGCAAATGCGAAATGAAAAAAAAAAATTTTAATCGCAGCATCTGATCTGATCAGTTTGGCGAGAAATACTCTCACGTTCGGCAGCAGCTCTTGTGCGCTGCTTGACTTGTGCGTATCGCTCGCCAAGAATTTATTTTTAGTGCTTTTCTTGTGGAAAGAAGAAAAGCAGCGAGAAACAGAGAAGCAAAACAGAGTAACAGCGATGATCGTATTTTGCTTTCGCTCGCTTTTCGTCTCACCATTTCACTATTTTAGCATCGCGTTTTCTCTCGGCTCGCTCGACGAAAGGCATCAAATCGTTTCGCCGACATCGACGCGTACAACACTTTCCTCCTCTTCGCAGACGCCTCTTCTCCTCGCTTCACTGCGGCACAATTAAATTTTCCCATTTGCTTGAATTCATTACTTTTCTTCGCTTTCTTCTGCTCCTCTTAATCTCGGTCCACAAAAATCGAAATTGTGTAATATTCAAAATAACACACATATAATTTGATCGTCTATTCAGTGCACTCTAATAAGCACTTCTTGCTCGCTTTTATGTCTCTGCAAAAGCATTGAACGCTCAAGTTTCGCTTACAATTGATTACGTTTGCAAACTCACACTCGTTGCAAAACTTTTCACGCGTAAATTGTTTTTTCTTCCTCGCAAAAATCTTCCAAAAATTCTTCGACAAAAAATTTCTAAATTATTTACTTTTGCTACAATTAATTATAACTTGCTTTTTGCAGAGAGCGAAAAAAGCGAAAAGTGATACGGAAGAGCGATATCGAGTGGATTTGATTCTTCAACAACCGCGACTATATACAGAAGAGACGAAGTATTATTAAAGCTGAGCGAGTGAAAAAAGAAATTTTTGGAGACCAAAGATAGAGAAGAGGAAAAATAAAAAATAATAATAGGTTGAAAAAACTAAGCAGAAGTGAAATCCATTCGCGTAATTCTTGAATCGCTGGAGATGAAGCTTGTCATCGATGTGGATGAGACGATTGAATTGAACGCATGCATGTTTTGAAAGCGTCGACTGCTCGGAGTGCGATAGAGCTGCTAGTGAAAAAATGCAATTCAATGCTGAACATAATTATACCGTCAGTATTTGCACTATTCGCGAGAATATAATTACTGCGCTTACAACGAATACATGATCATCGTTCCTCATCAACTGTCATCAACAGTTCCTCTTCTCTCCATTCTATCTCATCTCCATCCACCGCCACCGTTCTTCACATGGACCCTCATTTCAGTAAGTGCTGCTTGTTACTTTGCTATTTCGCTTATTTTGCCGATCGCAATGCAATTAGACACGCCGCCTTTTCTTGCCCGTTAATACCACTAACATTCACCTGATCATTTGAAAATTTTAGGAAAGCAAAAAATCCTCAGCGCTTGTTTGGATCATTGTAAACACTAGTCTCTCTCTTTTGTGTAATGACACACGTTAAACTCAATAATTTATCCTTTTTTGAAACCAGTCTCTCAAACACCACTGTTTTGCTTCCCAAACCAATATTTAGCTTTGCCACCAATTGCTCAATTTGGGTCTTCGGCGTTCGCTTCGCCTGTCGGACTGCCAGTGGATCAACGTACCCACGAAGGCCGATATGTTTGGGCAGGGGCCGTGCCGCAAACCGCTGCCACTTCTGTCGCCGTCCGCAATAATCATTCGCATTTGAATGGGTCTGCAGCAGCACCAAATGGTCTCGCAACAAACAGCGATGCTCATCACGCCACTCATCACCATGTACCATCGCCTTCAACTTTAGCAGGCGGACATCCAGCGATGTATCCGCGATTAAGCCCCTACGAATCGCTGTATTCTGGATTCCATCCGAGTCCAACAGCCTTATCGCTTCGTGGTCTCAGTCCCGGTAAGCAGTGTGTATGTGTTTGTGTGTGATTGTTGTTTGGCGAAGCAGAGAAAGAGAGATGAGTTCTAAAGATTAGTTAGATTTCGATTGTTTCTTCGCCCAAATTAAGGTTTAGTTGGCTTATAATAAAAAGCAAGCTTAAGACAAACATAATGATTATATCTTGAGTAATGTGAGCTTTTGATCCGCGAGTTGAGGTTGGGTTTGTTGAGAGTCGTGTTTGGAGAGAGAGCGAGAGAGAGAAAAGGTATTCCGCGGTGTTCTCTGCAAATGTCTTAATAACAAGGTGCACACAACTCATAAATTTTCCTCGATTTCTTTTTTTATCCTCTTCTCTTCAAAGCGTTCGAAGCCTCTTAATTTCGTTCTTCTTCTTCTGCTCCGTACTCCTCCCCAAATTATAGACTTGGCTTCTTCGACTGCAGCTGATGTTTATATCCAAGCTCTTAATCAAAGAGCTCTTCTCGCTGCAAGCATGACCTCTGCTGCGGGACACGTACCTTCCGCCAGCGGTCATCCCTCGGCACATCCTGGTCCTAGTCAGTTGGTGCCCACCAATGCCACTGACCTCAACCATTACTTCCATCACGCTGCTGCCGCTGCTTTGGCTAATGCCGAGGCAACAAATGCCGCCTTCAATGCGGCTGCGGCGTACACCGCTCAAGAAGCAAACATTTTCCGCGCGCCGTCTGGGTCCGTCTCCGCGCTCGCCGGACCCAGCGGGCGCAAGCGAGCTTTGTCCATATCGCCCTATTCGGACACTTTGGACATCAACTCAATGATTCGTTTCTCGCCAAATTCACTGGTCTCATTTGTCAATGGATCTCGAAGTTCGAGTGCTAGTGGTTCCTATGGACATCTTTCAGCAGGTAAATTTTCGCCAACTTTCAGCTCAAATGTTTCATTCAAGCGCCATTCCTTCCTCTTTTTGACTAGGCACACTTAGCCCATCTTTAGGCATTCCTTCTTCAACAACGCTTCCATCGCATCTTCATCATCTCATTAGATCGCCAATTTTGCACCCGCTCACTCCGACAGGACCTGTAAACATCGGCTCCAATTCGGTGCTTAGCGGTCAAAATTCAGCATTCACACCTCATCCAGGACTCAATCCATCTCATTCATCATCATTCCTTTCGCAGAGCAAACATGAATCGCCTCTGAATATGGGCGGTGGCGATTCAGCGGGCAGCGGTCGCGAAACTGCGAGTAATGTGGTTTCGTCTACAGTAAATGACGCTGAAAGTCGAAACAAAAGCAAAGCGAAACTTAGAGAAGAGAGTGCAAACAATAATAACGGCAGCAAAGTGCAAAACGACGACGAGAAGAACGAAGAACCTGGTGATTTTGTGGAGACCAATTGCCACTGGAAAGAGTGTGTTCTGCAATTCAATACGCAAGAAGAACTCGTCAAACACATTAATAGCGACCACATTCACGGCAATAAGAAATCGTTCGTTTGTCAATGGAAGGATTGCACACGCGAAGAGAAGCCGTTCAAAGCGCAATATATGCTCGTGGTGCATATGCGGAAACACACGGGCGAAAAACCGCACAAATGTTCGTTCGAAGGATGTATAAAAGCATACTCAAGACTAGAGAATCTCAAGACGCATTTGCGATCGCACACTGGCGAGAAACCGTATTCTTGCGAATTTCCCGGTTGTACAAAAGCTTTCTCGAACGCTTCGGACAGGGCGAAGCATCAGAATCGAACTCATTCGAATGAGAAGCCGTACGAGTGTAAAGTTCCTGGTTGCCTCAAGAAGTACACCGATCCGAGCTCGTTGCGCAAACACGTGAAAACAGTTCACGGACCTGAGTTCTACGCGAACAAAAAGCACAAAGGTATTCCATCGAATAACAGCAATAGCAACAATAATAATCACAACAAAGATGGTAATGCAAATGTTGATGGAAATAGTAAAGCTTCGAGTCCGACTGTGAAAAGTGAACAAAGCGAAAACACTTCAAGTCCGGACGCATTGTCACCGATGACCACTTCCCCATCAACAGGACCGACTAGCAACGATAACAATGCAAACGATGACAACAGCGTCACAAATGAAGCTGTTGAAAATAGTGATATCTCTGCAAATGGAGAAATTCCCAATGGTGACTGTCTTTCAGGTGAACCGCCCATTAGCGACAATAGTGTTTCGACCACATGTCTTAATTCATTTGAAAATGAGTGGTGTACAGATATTCCTGTACAAGTGATGGCATCGCCAAATGATATCGTTGTATCTGAGTGTAATGGTGTGAGAACATCACCAAATAATGGATATGATGCTGAAGCAAATTCACCACTATTAGCCTCTCCTGCTGGAATCAATATTAGATCTCCAATGAAGCCACGGACATCGCTGAAAAATCGCCTAAAAAACAGCTTTCGATCTGCGACAAATTGGATTCCAAACTTTTTCAATCCAAGAAATGGTCAAAGAAATAACGGGAATGTTGGTAACAATAGAGTCGAAAATATATCGATGAACAATAGAAGAACCTGTAGTGATAAAAGAAATTCAAAGAAATCGACTGGAACAGGAACAAAGACAAATCTCGTCAGACACGGGAGCACAACAAGCAGCATCAATTCATTTTATAGTTCTGTTTTAGGATCTGACAATAGTCACAATAGTCAAGCA
Source organism: Dinothrombium tinctorium (assembly GCA_003675995.1). NCBI lineage: Eukaryota > Metazoa > Arthropoda > Arachnida > Trombidiformes > Trombidiidae > Dinothrombium > Dinothrombium tinctorium. The sequence continues at coordinate 6,049 of NCKU01001649.1, forward strand.
ACCAGTGGCAGTAGCAATGCACATTGTCACAATGGACAAAATGCGTTTGTTGCAGGACACAATGAAGACGGACAAATGATAAGATGTTCTTCGTACGATCCGATTTCGGTCGGCGGAAGTTCGCGAAGATCGAGTAATGCAAGTAATTCGAGTTTCGCTGTAAATGGAATGAATTATGGAATGAACCAGCATCACATTAGAAGAAATGCTCATCACTTATCTCAAACTGATAATCTTGTTGTCCAACCACAAAGTATTGCCTTAAGTTCAGGAATAAGTTCAGAGGGATTCACTTCATCTCTATCCACATTAAATAGTGCCACCTCCATACCACCAATTGTTTCTGGAACAATGAGCAGAAGTGATACAACAGCGACAACGTCTAATTCGACAGGCACAGTTGCAACAGAAATACATCATCCAAATGAAAATGTGAATCTTGAAGAATGTGATTCTGATCAACCCATCGAGAACAATGACAATCTCATACTTCCCGATGAAATGGTGCAGTATTTAACTGAGAAGAAAGGAGCAAATGCAGCAATGAGTCCGTCCATTTCGTCGTCCAATTTTAATTTAGATGTGCCAAACATGCCACCAGGGCCGCTTTCACCTAATTCAATGATCGCTCAATTATCTCCGTCCTCGACAGCTTCTATGTCTAAAGTTCCTTCCTCCACCCAATCATTAACACCACTACAATCAGCATCTCAACCGATACCAAATACGCAACAAATGAATTCAAAGCTGCAAATGCAACAACCATTTTCACCAATGTCTATATCATCACAAACGCCGACACCTCATTCATCGCATCAAATGCCTCAGTCTCCGATGCAAGTCGTACAGAATTCGCCTCAAAGTCGAAACCCACATCAATTATCACCTCAAGCTTCAATGAATGTTGCTAAATCAATGAAATCTCAACAACAACAATGCCGTCAAATGAGACCACAGATTCAAAGCCAACAACAACCGTTACCACCACCGTACCCAGCACAACAAAATAGTCATCAGCCTTTCCACGGAGCGTCTCATTACCAATCAACGATGAGTTCTCAAATGTCTTACAATCGTTATCCAAACTTTTCTGTAAACCAAATGCAGCAACAACAGCAATGGTATTCGAATTCTATGGCGAACAGCGCTCAAAATTACTTAAACCAAAACCAAAATTCATGCGTGCAATCACCTAATTATCCGAACAATCATCAATACTCGGCTTATTCTGGTCAAATGCAGCGAACGGCGTACTTTGGACAATCACCTATGCAAAGTGAACGATATCAGGGACAAAATGTGCCTTACAATGGTGGAGCTTCGATGTCGCAAACGAGTCCATATCCTTATCAGGGGCTGCAGCAGCAGCAAAATTATCCCAGTAACCAATACCCGGCAGCTAATTGGCAGCAGCAACAGATGCGCCTTCCGCAGTGCTTTCCTCGTCAATATCGAGCTCAAAATCAACAAGAATATTCCTCTTCACGGTATAATAATTTCTCTCAGCAATGCGATGTTATTGGTAGTAGCAATGGAATGAATCCGATGCAACAGGATGCTTATCAGCGAACATATGATTATGTTTACCATCATCAGCAACAGCAACAACAGCAGCTCGTTCAAGAAGCAAACAATCAACCAGTGATTCCACCACCGCCAAACTATCCACCACCTCCAACTCCATCTCAGAACGCGAGAAAAATGAACGCTTGTAACTCTAGTGGCATTCTTTCGCCTAATGGTTCGTGTAATAAAGTGACCAGCAGCTGTCCAACGCCAGTGCCTCAAACGCAAATCGTTCCAAATTGCAGGACGCAGAGTTCTGCATCGATGAACAGTGAAAACAATATGGTCATTAATGATATGAACTCTGCTTTGATGCCGTACAGCGAAGAGACAAGGTTCTTGAAAATGAATTTAACTTAAGAAGATTATTTTTATGCGCTTTGTGCAATAAATTGTTTAATAAAAATCAACATCACTGCGTTTCAAAGAAACGCCACTTATCGTAACTTTTTCGTGAGAATCACTTCTTTGTTCGATCGCAAAGCAACGATTTTCACCTCATTTCTCTGTCATTTCACTTACTTCATCAATTATTGTAAAAAAATTGAATGCTTAATAAACATATCGAGATTTTTTTATAATACTCAATTAAATTCAAACCTGGTTCTAATTTTTAATTATTTTCGGTGAGTTTATCATGTTTAATAGAATATTCATCATAGATGGATCGAATATCAGGTGAGATCTTTTTTGAGTTTAGAATCAAAATGTTCTTCCATATTAAGATAAAGTTTTAAAATGACTTTTCCTAATTGCTTTCAAACACTTTTAAAGTTCTTTAATAATCAACCTTGATCTGCATAATAAATCTTAAAATATTTCGCAATTAATAATTTAAAATTAATCAAAATGATAATCAAGAAAAGATTCATCGAGCTGCTCTATATTTCTCGACTTGCCTATCATATAAGCATAAGTATATTTCATCATTTATGTTTAAGTTGTATCGATTAGTTTTGTCACTCTCCAAAACCATCACCAAGTTGACCACTAAATGCGATAGCATCAAGTTGGCGATTGATCGAGACTGCGAAGTAACTCGATGCAACCGGTGATCTCAATCTCGACTTCGTGATTGATTTTATAATAAATTTTAATATGATACTAACGTAAATTAAATATGTGTACGAATAATGATGATGGATTAGACACGTGATAGCGGAATGAACACAATGAGAATGAAGTACACGAGACGTATATAAAAGCGAAACGCAGCAAAATAAACCAGAATTCTAAATGAGTCGATTTAAAATTTAAAAATATTGGAGATATGGAACAAAATTTTTCAGCTTATTAATATGAGAGTAGAGCAGTGAAAATTATTTTGCCTTTAAACGATATTTAAACTGTAAGATTAACAAGAGAAATCAGAAGTGCATCTAAACGAACAAAAATACATTTGAAATTCACTATCGATATTATTATAAGCTCTTTAATTCTAACTAGCTCTAGTTCTAGTTATGATTTGTTGAAATAATTTAATCTGAAAATTTCCATTTACCAATATGTCAAATCAATTAAAATTAATTTCACGTAAAGAAATTCAAAAACAATGTATTTGCATTAAAATTCATCAGAATTTATTTTTCACATGTATTTTAAACAGTTAATTAATTTACATTTGTATAAAATGGTTAGCGAAAATGATAGAAGATTTTTTGCTGTAGTGCTGTGTGTTTGTGTTGATGTTGTGTTCTGGTGTTTCAAGATCTATTAATTTTCAGTTGCATCGCCTTTTTTAAGTTCGCAAGCTGCGCTGATCTTGAAGATTGATTAGATTTAATCAACGAGTAAAATGAGAAAAGCTAAAAAATCATTTCACAATTTTTTAATCACCAATCGCACTTTGATCCTGAACCAGTTTAACCGCGTAAGTTTATCTTTGTTGATTCGGCAATAGATGCATGTAAAGCCTTAATATGTAGTTGAAAATATAGATTGAAAATGACTGCCATGGTTTGGAAAAATATGTTTATGGTGAGAACAATACTTGGATTTTTCGCTTGTCAAAATTAAAAGATATCAAAGCAAAACAAGCAACTTTGTCGAGCTCGAAATTGATGTAAAAATGTTTGATTTGATCAAAGAATTAGTGGTGCAAAAAGAATTGCGATAAAGCATAGTAATAAAACAAATGATTGTTATTTTGATTTCATGACGGGTGGTAGTTTAGGAATGGTTATTAATAGAGAACGGGTTTTTATGTTAAATAAAATGAAAAATTTGCATGCTTTATTCACTAAAAAAATACTTTTTTGTGCAATATTATATGCTAAATAAAAGATCAGATTTTATTGCTACAAAAACATAAAAAAGTTATTTCTTAAATAATCAGCGATAAATCTGTTTCTTCTATCAGTTAAAATTAGTTTTAACTTTGAAAAATGTCGCACAACATCACAATTCAGGCAAATTTGGAGTAATTAGGGCAAACTTAAACTTTAAAATTTCTTAATTTAAATGGTTGTCTTTAAATGTTTCTTAGATAAGATTTCCATTTGAAGCTTCTTCAATAAAAGTTTTAAAAAACCTTTGATCTTATCGGAAACTTGATTAAATTTCTCTTTAAAGGAGAAATCTTAATCAGAATTTTCACTAAAAGATCTTCAGTTTTTCACAAGCCGAATCGAATGAGTAAGTGGAATATTTTGTCCCTCAAGTTTCTTAAAAGTATCAGAAATTAATTGTTTATTCTTAATAAACAATAAATCACCCTTTAACTTTTCGCTGAAAATTTCCTGACATTTTGCTTTAGATGTATTTTCATTAGGATAAAGTAGCATAACTATATTCTTAATCGTTTCATAGTGTTTGCAATAATAGATAGCTCCCTCAATCTAAGCACACCACCAAGTACCAATTGGCTCAGAACGATGCGGAATTTGAATTTTTTCTTTAATTACAACATTAAATTTATTTTTGCTCAATTCCCTTAAATTTTGTTTACAAAAAATGTTTTTTAAATTAGTAAATGAGTTAATATTATTGTAAGCTAGCATTCCAATTACAATTTAATCGTGGGAAACATAAACATTTTTCTTAATGTACGAATATTTCACAATATTTTGAAAGTTTCACTTATTAATAATCGCTATTATTTAATACTATAATGATTGCAATGCACAAAGGAAATTTGTTTTTCATTGTTTTGAAAATGAACAAACAAAATTTAGAGGAATGATATATAAAGCAATTCAAAGTGTAACATGGGGTTTATATTTAAAAACAATTTTCAGCAGTGTCAAAGAAATAAATTCAAAATTGATGCATTTAAAAAATGCTAAAATATCACTCATTCTGTAGAAATTAATTTATTTGAAAATATTTTTAAATAAACTCTCTTTCGACTCCCCACTTGCTTCTGAACTCGTTAAGCTTTTTACTGAGATTTTCGTTTTTTAGAATGCCTTCAATAGCAAAATAGGCAGCATTCACAGATCCTGATGAAGAGCCATGAGGTATAGCAATATCATTAGCGAAGTGTAATCTACCATTCATTTCTGGCTTTCTCAATTCTCGATAATAACTTGAAAATTGGCCAGCGTCAAAATATGGAGAAATCGCTCGAAATAATTCATCATTTTGCCATGATTTAACGTAATAGTTGCCAGTGTATTGCTCGATTACAATGTCACCAAAAATTTCTCTCATATTTTTCAACGCAAGTTTTACTTTATCAGAATCTGATAGAAAATCGAATTCTTTTGTTCGGCGATCATGCGTATAGGTTGCAAGCAGTACACCTCTGCAATCAGTACAACCCAAATGAGTAGAAGGAAATACTATCGTGGTTGCAGGTAAATCGGTAAATGCTTGACCACCAAATATGGGTTTACCGTTCATTGTTTTTTCATTTTCCCAAAAACGAGATTTAAATTGTAAAGCAATTTTGATTCCGTCGAGGTAATTTATAACCTCGAATGCAACTCGTTTCTTTAAACTCAAATGTAATGACTTCATATCGATTGATTGAATTGCTTTCAGTGTTGGAGTTAATATAACGTAATCATAAAATTTTCGTCCTCTATTTGTGACAATTTCAAGCTTTCTTTCAAAACCCAAGAATTTGATCGCAATAACTCGATGTCTTAATTTTGCTTTCGCCTTAAGTAAGGATTCAAGTGCTTTGATTATTTTTGTTAGACCGCCTTCAATGGTGAAAAACTCGCTGGTCAAAAAATTTTCATAGAAATAATGATCAACGAAACCACGAGTATCTAAACCCAATTTAGCGGTTCTCAATTGGACCCAATCGACAACCTCAGGTGGATAAAATAAGTGAGGCTCCTTTGAACAGTATTCGAGAAAAGATTGATTGTCATGTTTAAGTAAATATCGATATCCGTTGTGTTTACTCACGGCGAACTCCTTTTTTATTTTCTCTAGAGACTTATTTACCCAATGCAAAGGTGGTTTCTCTGCGAACTTTTGTGGTAAATAGCCGCCATTTTCAACGCCGAAACCAAACCAATCGCCATCAGTCGCCGAATGTTTTCGCAACACTTTCTTACCGTTGAAATAATCGATTAAATTATCATTGTTCATCACAAATGGCACACGTTTCAATTGATGCTTTTTATCGACGTGATTGTTGATATAATTGAGTAAAGACCAATTTTGACTGCCTGTAATTCTGTCATAAGGTTGATGCTTCGGAAATCTCATTGCTCCCATATCGAAACACTCCTTTTCTTTGTGATCGAAGCAATATGTGAAAAAGCGACCTCCGGTTCGTTCATTAGCTTCAAGTATTTCATAATCAATGTTTAATGTTTGAAGCATCAAGGCAGAAGTAAGACCAGAAATACCAGCACCGATTATGCCAACTTTAAGCTTTTTTTCTTCAATCGTTTCTCCATCATATTTCTCGGCGATAGAAATGGGAGTGAAAAAAATAAGAAGATTTAGAAAGACATAATAATTGAGTTTTAGTTTCATCGTTGCGAGTTGAAGCTAAATTATCAATTATTGTGACTACAAAGCAAGTTTCTACTATGTTTTGCGCTTGTGCTTCCTTTCCTACCTTGTGCAATCGTAAACGCATTTGTCATTCAGCATATGTTTAAAATATTTTTAGCAATTGGAAAAGCAAACCTGTGTTGAATTATAAAAAATAAATGTTGAAAATGAGTGCTGAATATTAAAAACATCCTCTAAATCTAATTGTTGCACCGCAAATCTATGCTTTAAAATCTTCGAAATCCTTTTTAAAATCTAATTTATATAATTATAATTAAATGTATTCGGATTCAAAATAGTTGAAGAAAAGTAAATAATTCACAAATTTTAGAAACGAAAACAAAATTGAAGATTTTCTTCACATGATCCGATATCGTTTGTTGTAAGTTGCGACGATCGAGTAAAGCAAGTAATTGGAGTTTCGGCTTAAATGAAATAAGCCATAGAATAAACTAAAACTATATTAAGAGAAACGCTCATCACTTATCTCAAACTTTAATCTCATTGCCCAACCAGAAAGTATTGCTTTAAGTTCAGAAATAAGTTCAGAGGGATTCACTCCATCTGTCTCTAACAAGGAAAGGTTTTCAACTGTTCCACCTAACCCTTTACCCCCGTTTTACTGTAAAATTTTTGATAACTAAAATCCAATACAAAAACATTATTTTTTCCATTCCATTTCTCCATTGTTTTTCTCGTCTTCGAATACATATAAAAAAGTTGGTTTGACAATAGGTTTGACAATCGAAAACTTAGATTGTATTAAGTCAAATCAGAAAAAAAAATTAAATTACGCATGGCTGTGTAATTAAAGTAGATCCGAATAAACCGAGACATGTTTAACATATTGATAGAATCGAATGTCTTTTTTGTATTAAATACCTTCATGCACAATTTCCTTGTTGAAATTTACCTTAAAAAATCATATTTTAAATATTCAAATTCTTACCGCAACTATAAAAACAGTGCAAAACTTTCGTTAAAAAATTTTCTCAATTCTGTTATTTAGTCATAATTAAAAATATTTCTTAATAAAATTTTATTTAACAATATGTTGTCAATATAAAAAGTCTAAATTTAAAAATTAAAATTTAGATGGTGATTAAAACTTTTACAAGGTAGCTACTTTTTTAACCCAATCCCGATTTCAATGAAACTTAGTGTGTAGATAGAACTTCATATGTTATTGAGAATTATCACCGTCCGAATTTTGCGTTGAAGCAAGTAAATCGCGTGCTAACTTTAAGTCTGTGCCGAATAAATTTTGTTTTTTCGATTGTGGGTGAAAATGTTAACCTAACTGATTTTCATCTTTTTTGTTTTAAATGTTAAAACTTATTATATACTAGATATTTATATTTTATCTTTATTATTATTTATGTCCAAAACCTTAAGAGTATATTTATTTTTATATTTTATTTTCAATACAGTATTATCAGACAACTTTCATAAGATTTTAGTTGAGTTGAACATCCGTTTCAAAATAAAATATTTTGATTATCGAAAAGTAAGCTTAACTCTCTCGTAGAAGATGCTTTACAGATAAGTTCACTTTCGATAATCGAAACATTTTATTTTGAATCGATAGTACTTTAAACGTTACTATTTTACTGAAAATCGACTGAGATTTTGGTTCGCATTCGAAAAAGTAAAATTTTAAGCTTTTAAAGGCAAAGTATCGAGTTTGTCAAGTTTTCAAAAGTTTATATATGTATTTTGTTAGAAGAAACGAAATTTTGCGGGAAAAAATCAATGTGTGAAGTGAAAATACACATTATACGCATTTAAGATTAATTTGAATTTAATTAATGAAAAATTAACCTGAAAACCTAAAAACCTAACCTGAAAACCTAAAATTAACCTAAAATTCTGTCTCATATTCTTTGTTTCGATTGACTTTTCCTTAATTTTTGACAACTTTGACCTTTAGTAGAGAAGTGAAAAAACAGCGTATAGTAAAAATTTTATTTAATCGTGATCGTGAAAACATTAAGTTGATTTTTAGTTTTAAATTTACTTTTTGCATTTTAGATTAATTCATTAATATTTTTAAAAGGTTAAAATGTAATTAATTCAAGGGAAAGAGAAGGCACCAAATATCAATATCTTATGATCAGATGTATCAATCATACTATTATGATCAATCGTATCGTATGATCAATTGTGATAAAAAATTATTCTAACTTAATATGAATGGTTTTGTCGAGCTTGTTTTGAACGAGGCGAAGATTAAAATCGCGAAAAAGAGAGTTTTTGCGAAATAATCTCTAAGTGCATTGAGCACAGTTTCTCTGCATAATAATTTACAACTGACATTAACCGAGTTGGTAATGCTTTGCTTTGTCGTGCGGCGAAGTACGAAAATGTAACTCTTCGTCATGACTATTTATTTATATGAATGTTGTTGTAGCTACGTGCACGTAACAAAGTTTTGTAACAAAATTTCATATTTTTCACTACCAATCAGGCAAAAAATTTAGGTACTTTTCAGTACCAAAATTCATGGTCATAGTGATAATCATTTGAGAGTGAATTGATTTCGCTACTTTAAATTACGGTTTTTACTCTTTTTTAATCTAATCTTTTTCACCAGCAATTCGAATTTCTTTTTTTGTGGTTGTAACTAGTCTCAACACATACAATTTCGGAAAAATGTTTTTCCCGGATCGAATATTTAATTTCGTATCACTCAGAAACGATTAATTAAATAAAGATTAATAAAACACGTGTATTGCGTTCATAAAGAAAACATTTACAATAAAGATTGAAAAAGTTTTCACATTTCATTTAAACATTGACAAAAAGACTACAATCGCAATTAATTCAGTCAAAAACATTGTTTAAGAAATTTTTCATAGGCAAAATACGTATAGGTATGTGATTAACATAAATTTTTAACAACTATTTAAATATAAAACTTACCAATAAGCTTTCATTTTTAAATCAAATTTGATCCAATTAATTAACTACATTGTAAACTAGAAAAAACGTAATGGAACGAATTAAAAATGTCTTTTAAACAAGTTAAATAGAAACTTAAATAATGAAATTTTTAATAATTTTTTTTTCAAGAAAATTAAACCGTCTTTTAACCAAGATTATAAAATCATCTATAACCAAGGAAAAAGAAAATTGTATTAAACAGAAATAAGTTTAATAAAAATGAAAATGAGTCGAAAAATTGGCACTGACAAATTTTTCGTTTGTTTTGGCTACATTTAAAAGTATTTTGCCTAGTAACATTATTATAACGAAAATTCAAGAGCGAATACATTGATTTTTCATTTGCTTTTCATATTTATGTTTTTGAAAATAGTATTGTTAATATTTTTCATTTTACGTTTCAATGCTTTTCAAAACCATTAACTTTTTTGAAGATCAATAACGTATTTGAAATCCTTTTAGAAAATAAATGCATCCCATAATGTAAATTTTTCCAACTTCCAAAAATTGAAAAAATAAAAGATCTAAAAATTTAAAAATGAATTTCTCTTATTTAAATTTAAAATTTTATATGAAATAGAACGTAATTCATTTCTATAATATTGATGCCTTATGAGATTTTTATGACAAATTATTGAATGTTTTATCATGAAAATTAATTTCGGATAATTTGATAGCGGTGATATATCAAATCGGTGATAGATAAGTATAATTATGGAAATTTAAGAGCAGCATTCTAAGGAAAATTTAGATAAACTTGCTGCTGTTGATTGATTGGGTTTATGAAGATATTGATGCTGCCTTATGCTTGCAATCTTTCATGCAATTGAAACACAAATTAAAAATTAAATTTATTAGCTGAAAAAAATTAGAAAAAGTTTTAACAATAATTTTTTTATTTAGTTTAAAATATTAACATTTTACAGCTTTATAAAAGTTTTTATTTACAAGAAGTTTAATTTAAAAAGGATTGTCTATAAAGCGTTTTAGACAACTAGAAAGAATAATCACCATTCTTTTGTAATTTTCGTCTAACTGATAAAAAATGAATGAAAATTAACAAAAAATTATAATTTTACTCAAACACAAAAAACATTTTTAAAAAGTAATCGAGTTTGTTTTTATCTCTAATTTTGTAACTTTTTTCGGCAAAATTTGCTTATATCGGAATTGATAACAATGTGATTGAAAATGCTAATACAAACTAGAAATGTTCCTAACAAACTCATCAAAGTAAAATTAAGTTAATATCGTTTCGCATAATACTAGATCAACTTGAAAGCATATTTTTCACCTTAAATTTTTCAAACCGATTTCTTCAAAAAAAAAGCAAAAATAAATTTTGAAACGAAATGCAACTTGTGCATTCATTCGCATGTCGTTTGCTTAGTGTTTTTAAAGAGGGAAAAGGTTTCAATTTGCATTATAAGAGCAAAAATGAAACCAGCTGCATTCGTTTTCATTTTATACTTTAGCTTAAAAGCAGGTAATTCAACTTTTTAAATTTTCCGTTGCATTTTTGAAATATATTATTTGCAAATGTTTTTAGCTTACCAAAATAAAAGGTATGATAAGCAGATTGACTGTATTAAACAAAGAAATTTTGAAAAGCGAATCATTTGAATGCGGCATCCGTTTTGGGTGGAACAAACGAAGGAATTTGCCCCAATATAGAGTGGTTGGAGGTTTAAATGCAGCTCCTGGAGATTTTCCGTGGCAGGTATCTCTTATAAAAAATGGGAAGCATCATTGTGGTGGTGCGATCATTGCACCAAAATGGGTGGTTACTGTCGCTCACTGTCTTAAAAATCTGAGGTAAGTGCTTTGAGACTAGTCTTTTTTCTTGAAATTTTTTCAGTTTTCTTGCTTTTCTCAAAGAGAAAAAAATAATTTGAAGATTCTCGCTGGCACAATTGATGTTCAGAATGAATATAGACACGGATCAATATACAATATCGAGAAATTCATTGTGCACGAAAACTTCATTCACAAACATTATTTAAATGATATCGCTTTGATTAAACTCTCTTCTGAAATTAAAATTAATAAAGGTGATGACAATGGTAGAGGTTCAGTTGCTCCTATCTGCTTACCTGTTTCAAATGCCATTTACCGCGGAAATGCCACCATATCAGGATGGGGAGCACTTGCATGGAAAGGTAAAAGGCCACGAAATCTTCATGCTGTTGATGTTCAAATAATAGACGATAAATATTGTCGACTAAGTCCAAAACGAATTTATGATTTTGACAGACATCTATGTGCTGGACATTTAAAAGGCGGCAAAGATGCTTGCGGGGTAAAGAACGAGTTATGGCTTACAACTAAAAAATTTTTTATTAGGGCGATTCTGGCAGTCCTTTGGTCACCCTTATCAACGGCAAAGCAGTTCTCATAGGATTAGTAGCGTACGGCAAAAAGTGCGCTATGCCGAACGCACCCGGTGTTTACACGGAAGTCGCATTTTTTCGCAAATGGATTGAGTGGAAAACCGAGCTTTCATTTCCAAAATGATGAGTTTACAAACTCAAAAGCGTTGAAATAATACATAAGAATTAACATAATAATTCATTTCCATACATTTTTAAATTTATTTCATTTTGCAGAAACAATATTGTATGAGTAAGAAACGAGCACATTTTTAACTGTTTTACTCAATTTTCAATTTATATATTTTCAATAAGAAATAAAAATAATTACAGTCAAACGTATTTAAAGTTTCAAGTTGGGAAAATTTAAAGTCAGTTTTACTTATAAAATTTACTGAAGAAAATTTTAAGACTAAAAGATTGATGTAGCTCAAATAAAGCGCTTTCTTAAATACTTTTCCAGTTTTAATATAGTAGTTTGTCATTAAATGCTTATCATCGATTAAATAGATGACCAAACTGAACTTGCACAAAAATTAACTTAAAAAATTTTAAAGTTAAAGAGTTGTGAAAAAAATTTATAGCTCAAAAGAAAGAGAAATTTGTCTTGTATGAATATACTTTTTCAAATATTGCGAAGTGGAGGCAATTTCTGAATAACTTCATATTTTATTTACCCTTATTTAAAAAATTTTGTCCACTCTTTTAAAACTTTTTTGCTCATTTTCAAATAGATTTTAAAAATTTTCAAATCTTTTTCCTTGAATTTATATGCATTTAAGCCCTCTTTAAACTAAAAACAAAAAGAATTAACTACCAAGTCATCGAGGATACAAGAAAAGTTTTCATTTTTTATTTGAAATTAAAAGTTGATTGTTTTTTAACTCAATGATTTTTTACATTAGTTTTCCACAGGATGAACAAAATTTTTTAGAGCATCTCACATTTTTATCGATAATTTTTGTGTCGAAAAAAACTTTTTGACAAAAACATGAATTTTGAGAGAGTGAAAGTGGCTGCTAAGCTTGCGACTGAGCTCATCTTGAAATGATCATCACTGCACGTGCGAGACCGCAATAATACTTTGTGCAAGTTCAGTTTGGACATGTTTTATTTCTCATTAATAAGTCATTATACATAGTTTTTCGTGTGAGATTTTGTTTATTTTAGATAATTGAAATATTTGAAAAATTTGAAATATTCTATAAATTTTTGCAAAACGTAACAGAATTTAGCACTAATTAAAATCAGAAAAGAGTGATTGTAAAAATTTAGTCGAAATATAAAAAACCTAAATTCCAGCGAAGTTTAATTAATAATAAACATTCTACTTTATGCATATCACGTGACAATAAAAATTTCTTCAGCATTTATCGACCACTTTTATTTAGATATCTGAGAGGAAAGATTAGTCTTAAATTGTTTCACTGATATTTTAAGCTATTATTTTAATAAGAAGTGAATTATTAAAATTGAACTCTCATGCATTATATCTAATGAAAACTGGAAGAAAAACATATGAAACATGCAGGATGAACCAAAGTGGTTGTGGGCAGATTCCCAACAAATCAAGAAACTGATAATTTTTGCTGTGTAATTATTTTTACTTTGTAATCTGCTAAATAGTCAAGAAATTCATTTCAGAAAACAAATTTTAGAGTTTTTGATTTAGCATAAAGGATGCATTTTGCGAGTAATTCCATATCCGCTTGAAAATAATCATGATTATTATGATTAATCACCATTAAGCAAAGCACTTATTCGATGAATTTTTCAGTTGAACTTATATCATATTTATTATATTTTTCACATATAGCGTAATTTTAATAGAAATACCGGTGTTTGAAATGATCTAGCTAGCTAGCAAAATGATCTATAATTGTAATTTTTGCAAATAATTATAGAAAGAGGTATTTAAAAATTGAAATATCTTTCAATCATTCACCCGGTCACTGATAAAATTCCTAAGATTATGATAAAAAAACTTTATTATAATACTAGTTAAGTGCCAGAATTTCTGTTTTATGAATTTATGCCGTTGATTAGGTAAAATAATTTTAACCACGCAGAAATTTTTCGACATCACAGCTTTTAATACGAGCAAATTTAATTTTTCTATTGCAATATTAAAATAAGTTTTCTTAGTGATATAGTGAAATCTCTCTATAATGGGCACAAAACCTACCCCTTTTGAATAGGTGACCGTTGAGGAAACATTATTGTTAATTGAGATAACTTCAAAAATATTTTATTTTGTGGCTTTTGTGTGGAGGAGGTGGCCGTTAGGAGACATTTCACTTTAAAGAGAATTTTCAAATGATTTAATTTTTTCAGGCCCTCATTTTTTGCATTGACTCCTCGGAATTTTTAGACGAGTTGTTGATTCAACATTGATCAACATTAACTTATTGTTTTTAAAAACATACAAATACCAGAATTTTAACAATTTGAAAATTTTTTAAAACAAATTAAAAATGAAATTTTGTAGATGAAGATGAAGAACTTTGTTTTTGATATAATTAACATAGTTGATCTAATTTTTGACATAATTTTTCAAATTAATGTCTTGCGCAAATTTTGTAAAAGATTATGTTTTCAAATTGTGAAAGTATTGATTATGTTTTTATTACAATAAAATTTACTTATGCATTTAAAAAAAATTTGCCGTTTACGTCATATAATTTTTTGCATTTATGCATTTATCCGATGTCTAGTAATTAAAGATGTCTTTAATGTGTTTTTTTTTATTTTATAAACATTCAAAAAATGCTCGTCCTAAGTTGCGATTATCAATTGTTTCACTATTTACATTAGATTGATTCGGAGATTTACGTTCATTCTCGATTAAATTTGAAAATTTTCTAGGCTTTCAAAATGAATGAAACTTAAAAATGTGCCATAAAATAAACATTTTAATTATAGTGTAGAGGATGTGGAATAAAGAAGCACCAAACAGAAATAATGGAGGTAAAAACACAGAAATTACATAGTTTTTCTAAGGCAAAATTTTGTTTGCTAGATTAATTTGCTTGATTTTTTTTCAAGTCGATTAACAATATTTTTGTAGACAAGTAGGCTAACCTTTAAGATTGAGGTTTATTTGAACATTTTTTCAATCAAAGCGGTCAGTTTTTTAATTTTCTAAAAAAATTTGAGACCATAGACTTTTTAGACGTTTATTGACTCAATTTCTAATTTCCTTTTTAAGTTTAACTGAATATATTTTCACTTTCTCTTTAAATGTTCTTTTTAGATGCTACAAAATTAGATCTTACTCTTACTTTCTTACTAAGAAAGATGTTGACAATAATGGAGCAAGAAAAAATACGAAATAAAAATAAAAATTTAATCATATTTTCAATTAGGTGCGTTTTGCATTTTTCTTTAAATTTCGCGTTTGTTTCTATGGCAAAAAAGATGAAGTTGACAGCCTTTGTTTGACGGTAAATGCAAGCTGGTGCAATTTTTTTAATTCAAATTTTCGCAAAAAAATGAGTTTCTTCATTTTAATCATTAAATGCAGAATGTGTTCACTTGAAGCCAGAAGAGTTGCTCAGGTTTAAATCGGGAAATCCTCATTCCCGTTTTTTTTTCTGCGGTTTTCTTAACCGCGTTTTTCTTCTATATTGAAAAATATTTGTTCTGATGAATGTCGATTGATGAATGAATCAAAACAGGTGCAAAAATCATCTCAGTAATTAAAATTATGCTCCACAAATAGTTACTGTGGTTGCATTTCATGCTGCAGGAGTGCAGGTTTCATTGCAATTTGTCTTAAAGTAAATTTTTTATTTTCATTTTTGATTATTTTGTTTACATAAGATGCCAAGTGCTTAGAAAAGTTAAAATATTTGATAAGGGAATTTACTCGGCAACTAATATGAATAGTTTTAAGTACCTGTTTCTCAAGGTAGTTTCAAAGCATAAAATAAATAATTTTAAAAACATAAATAGTTCATCTCAGAAAGCCGAACGGTTCTGTTCAATAATTACAAAAAGTGAAGGCAATTGTTTTAAAATTAATTTAAAACAAACTGTCTAATATTTTGTCGCTTAATTACATATTTTCGGCGCAACGAAATGTGGTCACGCAATATGTTAAACGTGAGTAAGCGAAGGTAAGACATTTTAAGGCATAAGCATCAAACAAATTTTTAGGAAAACAGTATTCAGTTAACTTTTTTTACATGAAAGGAATTACTTGCTCACTTCAGTGGCCAAATTGGACTTTCGTAAATTCCATTTTCGTATTTTGACCGATGAAGACGTGCAGGAATCGAGTAAACTACTATCTAAAATGTTCCACGCTGGAGAACCTGTTGTGCAGCATTTGGCTCAAAATATTGGATACTCTTTCAATCCTGAAAAGTATGTCAGCAAAGGATCAAAGCAACAGTTGTCGATTGTTTGCGAAGATGTTTCGCAACCGATCTGCGAACGAATCTTAGGCGTTCAAGTATGTTCGGCACTTGAACTTAGCTCGAGCATTGATAAACACGACTATCTGGCCTTAACCGTCAACCACATGATGTTAGAATGGATTCGTTTACATCCAGAATTGAAGTTTGAGGAGTTGAGCGAAAAAGTATTTCACTTGGATTTTGTAGCCACAAAGGCTGGATTCGAAAATTATGGTATCGCTACTAAGCTTATAATGGAGTCGCTTAATCACGCTAAACAAAAAGGATTTCAAATTGCTATGCTAGAAGCTTCTGGTTATAAAACTCAAAAAATTTTCGGTGAAAAACTTAAATTTAAAGAAATGAATTCGATTGTTTACGATGAATTCGAAATTGACGGAAGAAGAGTGTTCAAAGGATTAAAAAGTCCTCCAAAGCTTATTGTTTATGAAATGTATTTAGATTCAATTTAATCTTTGTGATGAAAAGGCCACTTGAAACTTTAATAAATAGATTTTTAAACTTCTCGGCAACATTTTGAGTAATCAAAATGTCGATAAATCCTGGCATCATTGTGTTGCATCGTAAGTTGTGCACTGCCATTTCTTTTGCCGCCCAATGAGTAAACGACTCGATAGCGGCTTGTGAAGCCGAATAGTTGCATTGCCCCGTGATAGTAATTGTGAAAATATTCGTTTAATCGAATATACAGTGTTTTAAACTTACATTTCACATTTTGAAGAAAGTCTTTCATATTTTGCAAAAGCACTTTCATCGTGTGATTTGGTGTAAACAAAGCTCGCGATGAAAGTGTTTTTTGCAAAATGTGAAAGACTTTCTTCAAAATGTGAAATGTAAGTTTAAAACACTGTAATCTCATTTCGAAGCAATTTTCAAAAAAGAATACAAGCTCAAAATAAAATTTTAAAATTAAGACGTAATTTATTGAATGAATTGTCACTGTGACATTTTGCGCAATATCATAATTCGTGTGTAATTTATGTGCTATTGTTTTATTTGAGTAAATAGAAGATAATTAAAGGGCTTGCGATACCTTAAATGCGACACCCTTTTATAGTTGATGTTGCTCGGAGGGAGTAGGAGTGTAACAATAAATTATACGTAAACGCGGACAGTTGAACTTGAAAAGATAAAGTACGGAAAGTTACAAAAATGTCACAACAAAGGTTAATACGAATGAATGAAGTGAACGAATAGAAATAATGTGAGCAGTAAAGTAAGTGAAATACTAATTTATCTAAAATATAAAAATTACAATTTGCAAGAATAAAAAAAATCATCGAGAGATAGATCAAATGAAAAGCAAAGGTCTGTTATTTTAAGACAATCGAATTTGAAATTGAGGTCATAATGTTAAGAGATAGTAAAGAATAGCGTGAAAATGGTTAGAAATGAGATGGATCTTTTAGAA
Source organism: Dinothrombium tinctorium (assembly GCA_003675995.1). Classification (NCBI taxonomy): domain Eukaryota; kingdom Metazoa; phylum Arthropoda; class Arachnida; order Trombidiformes; family Trombidiidae; genus Dinothrombium; species Dinothrombium tinctorium. The sequence continues at coordinate 23,718 of NCKU01001649.1, forward strand.
AATTTTGTAATAAAGGTAGTGGAATGGGAATAAATTCGTTTTAATGGTTTGAATATTTTTATTATATTGTATTTAACCTAGTTGTTGCTGTTTAGAAAGTTCAACGATTCACAGGTTGAATTTCTGGGACGGGTTAACGAGATAAAAGGTTTTGACGGTACACTGGGTTTACTGGATCTACGGGACAGCCGATTAGCTTACG
>NCKU01001650.1:266-23917 GCA_003675995.1 Dinothrombium tinctorium
ATTCGAATGCAAAATTGTTTATGTTACGCTTGATTGCGTTATTTTATGTAAAATCTTTCTCACGCTTGCACTACAATTTATGCGTTTTCGCGGCCCTTAAAAGTTTGCACTTTTTAAGTCTAACGACAGAATTATTAATTAATGAGATTATTTTAAAAAGATAGCATACGTGGTTTCTGGTTACTTTTATACTTTATCACACTTGAGGTACTTAACAATTAAACTGTAGAATTTCATAATTTTGCTGAAACAATTAAAATTTAGCAAAATGACTAAAAATTTAAATTTTTGACTGTTAAGGAAGCAAATTTCGAAATTGCCATTATTAATCGTCCCCGAATATGTATGAAAAGTTAGTATGACACTGGGATGGATATTACATTTGAAAACTTTCCTTAGGCAAAAAGGTTGGAAACCATTTTCGATTATCTGTTATTAGTTTATAGAAAAAATTCATAAAAACAATGGATTATGAGAAAATCGCGATTTTAATTGAAACAGCAACATTTTTCATTTATTTCAAACTTTATCACTTTTGATTCTTGTAAATTAGCATTTGAGTAAATTCTATGCCCAAAATAAATTCATTTTAGAAAATGTTTAATTAACAACTAGTGATTAAAACAGCAAGAGATTGACTTTGAATTTCTACGACGAGAAAAGAATCTCTTTTTTGCTGTTAGATAAGATTCGGGAGTAAACATAAATTTTGAAATGAATAATTTTCGTTTTTTCTCTTTTTATCTCAAATTCATGACATCGATTGCGGAAGAATACGGTCAATGTTTCGTGCTTCTATTCTAATGCACCGAAATTCAGTTTTGCACGAAATTTTGCATTCAAATTAAGTTAGGAACTTTTATTCGCTTTCGAAATTTTTTTTTCATCCAATTCGCATTTAAATTTAAAAAAGGTGAGTGAATGGAAACGCAAAAGCTCGCGGCGTGTCTGATGTATTTTAAAACATGAGAAAAAAATTTTCAAAAATTTGATTTCATCAGCATTCGAACGGTGAAAGGAAGATAGAAAGAACGAGCAGCCTGTAATTGCATTTATGCGCGCTTTCAAACGAAAACTCTCGTCTGAGGCGAGTGTCACATCAGTTTACTACATCTCTTTCGAGTTCTATCGGCGTGAAGAACTTAAAATTTGCCTTCTATATATTCGGGCAAAGAGTTTGAGTTATTCATTTTCGTAAGTTTTAGCGAATAGCTAATCAATAGTGGGAATGATGTATGTAGCAATTATGCGATCGCAACATAATGAAAGAAGAGTTTCGACAAGTGATTACAAATAATCGCCATTATCGAAACAAAGCTTTCTGCGTTCATAAGAAGAAAAGAAGAAAAAATTCGATAAAATTTTGAACAAAAGCATCAAATTTCCTTTCTTTCTTGTAAGTAATATTTATATCAATACGTCGCTTCACTTTTGTTGCGCTTTTGTACCGAACGAAGCGACATGAAATGAAAGCAAAAAAATTTCATTAAAAATGTTACTAGCAATTCATACCTCACTCTGCTTTTGCAAATCCTCAATTTGTGATTCAACAAAGCTTTCGAAAATTAAATGTGACGCTAACTTTTCTAAAGTTGTTTGTCACATGCAAAGCGCGGATTGCGAGCGCATGAAATCAAAGTCGACACAAAGCACAGGCCGCACACGCGGTATACAATTACATTTACAGCCGAGTGAGTTCTTGTGACAACTAATATTTCTATGAGAGTTACTCACAAATATATTTCTCGAAAATATTATTGCGTGCAGCAATTTGTCGCAGCAAGACTTGCCCATGAATATATTGCAAAATTGAACAAAGTTTCGCCTCGGATTCCATTTGCTTTTAAAAGCTATCGAAGCTTTTCATTACGCAAAGCGTTAATTAATATGCATTATATTTAATGTTTACATACTTTTTCTTGTTTGATACACATTTTGATCGAGAACACGAGCCATAGTAAGTATTAAACACTTAATATACAGTGGCGAAAGCAATGAAATTATGTTTATATTTGCTATTTCCGACCTCAATGTTCTGATCTGTTATATAAATTTGCTTTTGAAATCGTTCGGGCGTGAGAAACTAGTGATCAGAAAAAGTTTTCTTCTCTGGCTACTCTATGCTTAATATAAGAAACGATTTTGCGATTTGTTGTAAAATATGTGAACCATTGGTCGATTGAAAGCGAAAGCTGTCAAATAAATTTGTTTTTAGTCGACATAAAAGTTCACTCCTCTGTACTGCTAATAACCACAAGCACTTCGCTGAATTTTCACTTTTAAAAAAATTTTCGCAAATTCAATTCTTGTAGCACGCTTGAATTGCTGAAGAAACAGGCGACTAAATTGCAATTATCCTTTTCTCAATTACATCGTTGACTTTCATTACAGCGAAAATCGATCGTTCGCTTGTTGCAAATGTTTTCGCAGTAATTGCAGAAAGCAAGGCACACACAGTCTATTCGTCTTCTCTCATCATCTCGCCCTTAATTCTGAAATCATTTGACAAACTTAAATATTTAAAAAGAGATTTCAACAAATCGTCTTTCAAATGGAATGCAGCTTCAATCAAAAATTTAAGCAAACAATTCGTTAAAATGCAAATTTTATTTTACTTTTCTCGCGCGAAAGCGCTCTTCAAGCGTATCGTTAAAAAAAATTTGCACTAAAATTTAAATTTGTACACAATAAACAGAGAATATAAATGCAATTGAACTCGAAAGCACTCGACTCGCTCTGAGTTTTATTGCAAGTAAAGCACTGCAAATTTTCCAAAATTTATAATGAGATCAAATAAAAAATTGAATTCGCAATTTCGAGATCGATCGCCGCCATCGAAATAAGCATGAAAATGTTTTGCGAATTTGATCGTCGTTTTAAAATTTAAAAAGGCAGCGAATGAATCGTTTTAATCGAACGCACTTTCGCGATCGTTTCTGCAACGAAACTGGCCATATCGAATTGTTAAACGATTGTTGCCGTAAATTGCCGCTTTGAGACATCACTTTACTCACTTCTCGCTGTCCGTAAATCTCTTTTACTGTTTTATGTGTGAAAATTAATCTCAAAGTTCATTTTATCGCCGAAACAGTTTGCTGAATAAAAATTTAAACTCACTGTTTAAGCTTGAAAATAATCTCCCATTTGTTTCTTTTTTTAAAGCACATAAATTTACATATTTAAACAGTGTGTGGAAGTTTGCAAATTAAACTCACTTAATTTTTAATGAAGAAAACAGCACAAAAAACAGTTTGAAAGCGGAGGAAGTAGTTTAAGTGAAAAGAGGGTAAATTTAAAAAGCGAACAAGTACTATAAGCGACAAGAACTCATTTCTATGTTCAAACGTCGAAAAGGCAGCTAATCGTCTTATGGCTCATATGAACAATTTTGACATTTATCTCCATTCATTATTTTAAATGATGAAGCTTTAAAAGCTTTTTTATGGTTATCTTTCGTTAAATTCACGCAAACAATGAATCTGAAGTATAAAAAAGAATTAATTGATCGATGACCGATGAAAATGATAGAATGCACGAAAGAATTCTGATAGAAAAAGCTCTTCTTTGAGCGGAAGAAGCGAAGAATGCGAAAGTCATAATTGGATTAGAGAGCGATAGCCAAATCAGGTGCTTTTACGTCGGTACTTTGAAACGAACGCGAACAGACGAGAGCAGCGGCTAAAAGCGAGCGTAATTTTGCCTAAAAAGTACCGCATGAAACGAAAAGCTATTTACAAGAGATTTCCATCCGTTTTAGCCATCTATGTGCATCAATGTGCATCTATGAGACTTTATTTTTATTCGCATTTGCTTTTTGAAAACAAAAGCTAAGTAGAATTTGGGCCCGGATTTATAGCAGCGCTCGCGATTTCGAAAACGGTGCTCTTTACTTTTTTGCTTTCTGCTTTCTTATTTTTGAATGAAGGCAGAAAACATTAAGTAGAAAATATTTGTCGAGTCCTCCCTTGTATTGCTGCCCGTCTCTCGTCTGTTTTTTTCGTTTCGTTATAAATTCCTTTTTTATTTCGCAGAAATATTTTCGTTGAAAATGGCTTTCGTTCTTTTCGTTCGGAGCAGAAGAGAAGAGAAAGAATCGAAACACAAAGAGCGGAGAAATCATGCTTTTGTTTCTCGAACGTATATCTATTTTTTGTTTTGCTTGCCTCTACTTTTAAAGCGAATCCTATTGAAATACATTAAACTTAGCCTAAAAATAATATGCGAAGCATCGTATTTCGACTGCAAATGCATTAAGCAGTAAAAGGCACAGTGGCCATTCACTCGAAAGAAAAGTCACCATTATTTTTTGCAAATATTTACGAGCAAAGCGCCGCATCTTCTCTCTCTCTCTTGCCTCGCTTTCGCTCGACTTTAAATTTTTCTTCTTCATATAAAATTGCAGCGAAAGAGAAGAAGTGCTTTCTAATTTAATGGTATGAAAAAATCAGAGCGGCTATTGTCACTGACCGAGTCTAATGCGTATTCTATGTGCCCAGTAAATTTTGCGCGAAAGGATCAGGTCGCTTCGTTTCGAAATTCGCTTTGATCGTGAAAGCAAAAGTGTGGAAGAAACAAGGAAATTTGTGTCAAACTTTTTGGTAACTCAATTTCACAATTTTGAAAGATTTTCACCGAGTTCGCCGTCCTGAATCGGCAAATCGTGTAAACGCCGAATTCGCTGCCTAATTTTAAAGATTTGGCGCTCGTTTTGTTAGCAGAATTGATCGATTTTCGATAACGAAAAAGCGGTGAGAATGAAGTGAAAGCGAGCATAAATTGCATTTTGAAAACTTTTCGCGTGAACAGTGAATTTAAAAATTAGATTTTTCTTTTGCTTTGATCGCGCAAGTTTTAGTTACGACGAAAAGTAATCGTTGCAAACAAGAAACTGATTTGCATTACTCGAGAGAATCATAGATTTTTGCTCTTTGATTTACTATTCGCACTTTATAACTTTACTGAAAATTGTGCATTCAAAACATAATTTATGAATGATGATTTCGAAGAGCGACCATTTTTTGCTTCTGCTCGTATTGCGCTCAAAAATAGGATTTTCGCGAAACAGAAAAGCAGAAAAAGTGAGCAGAAACAAAAGACACGCAAACAATAAAAGCGAAGTACAAATAGAAGTTTTAAATTAAGACGTTTCTTTGAAAAGCACAAAGTCGAAACGGACACAAAAGCAAACAGCGCGTTCACAAAAGTGATTTTTCGGTTTCGAAATACATTAGAAAAGCGAAAATTGTCAAAAATATTTTAGTAAATTTGAAAATGGCGAGAGAAAGCGATCTGTTTGAAGAGCGTCTACGAAACGAGAGAAATGAATAAGTTGCAAATGCGAGGACACTCGTTTTCGACAATGTATTAGAGCATTTTCGAGAAACAAGCAGTGCACTTGCAGAGAATGTGCACTTTGTATGTGCTTGTACAGCAGTAAAGCAAAGCGTTTTCAAGAATCGAGTGTTGACGTTTATTGCAAGAATCGGTCGCTTGATCGATGAGCTTTATTCTTTTATTGTGATTAAAGTTACATTGAAACAGAAGAGAAGCGAATATATTAAAGACGGCGTGCGTTATGTGCCGTGAGTTCTTTTAATCATAAATCGCAACTTTTCAACGAACTGACTTCTCGGCCGAGTGCAGGCAGAGAGGAAAAAGCAGCGATCACTGCAGTTCACTGCTCATTTCCCTCACTCTTCCCTTCCAGTCATGCTCCCTCTTCCCATGCCTTAGCCATCGCTACATTCGCGCCGCGAAACTGCACCACTCTCATCTCTTTCGCTCCTATCTCTCTCCCGTCAGAAGCACGCATTCGATCCTCGCGTACGACACTCGTTTACGATGAATTAACAACAATCGCACGTGTGTGAAAAGCTCTGCTATCGTTTACATCGCATTTACTTTGAAAAAATTTTTTGCTCTTCTAACAACTTCAAAGCAAAACAATGATTATCGTCACAACTTATCATTCACTTCTTCTCGTCTTCGGTTCGCTTCATCACTTTTTCACTGAAGGTAAGTTTTACTAAATTGCTTTCAAATTGAATTTATTTCGTCGATTCGCTAAAAATGTTAATCTTATTGCGTTTTGTCGCACTTGAATCGAACTCGTACACATTGTTCATTGTCGTTCACTTCAGCGTTTTCGCGACAAATAATCAATGCTTTTTGCTGGCGAAAAGTTTACTCGCAAACATTTATAAAGTCGAGCGCAGTTATAACTCGCAACTTGATACAAACTTGTTTTAAGCTTAATCCTCTAAGCTTTCGTTCACTTTGTAGAACAGCGAGAAAGTAAAATTGAGCATTGAACAAAGTTAAAACGATCTCGAGCATCGCTTCGGCGAACGAAGTGATTTCAGTGATTCTCGGACACAGTCTGAGATTCGGGAAAACATTAGAGAAGAAGCAATCACAAATGTCGAGCTTTGCAATATGCTTCTCGCCTCAACGCTTTTCAATAACGTTTCGCTCGCGTACCTGTTATTTGTAATTTTTTTCTTGCCACGTTATGCTGCTTCTAAGCGTTTTGGCGAGATGATTAGTAGCGAAAAGCAGTGAGAAAAGTTTTCTGTACACAAAGCTGAGGCATAAAACACGACTGTTTGTTTGCATCTCGTGCATCTCATGCAAAGTGTGCAAATGATATACATTTGCGAGTGAACTGCATGCATCTTTGCGAGAGAGAGAGAAATAAACTTTAGCCGAGTTTTTGAGAAACCATCTTTACGTTGATCTTTTGTCGTCGAAAAGGCCATTTAATGGCAGAAAGCTGTTCGACGGAAAAGTATCTTTTAAAAGCAAAACTTTTAGTGTTCAATATTTGGCCCTCTTTTTCAAAGCGATTTCATTTTGTTTTTGCGTCTTCTCTCTGTTTCGAAACGAAATAAAGGTAAAGAGTAAACTTTTCGTCGTTTCAAGCGTTCGCTATAAATATAAAGTGCGTAAATAAAACTCGAGATCGCATTAAAAACAAAGTTTTTGTCTAAAGCTCAACTTAAAAGAGCGCTTTATTTGATCTCAGGTTAAAGTTTTTATCCTTTAATCCTTGTGTTTTGTGCGTTTCGCCCTTATTGCGAAGCAAAGCGATCGCAAAATTTGGCGCAGTGCACTGAGCCAACAGTGCAAACTGCAAACAGTGAGCAAGCTAAAATCGCATTCAGAAAGTGACATCGCGACGCAATCGACATTCGCTGTCCATCGCACGTCGAACGCCGTTGAATTGATTACACTTTCAGAGTTTCGCTTCCCGCTGTCAAACATTTTCAATCAATTTGACGATGCACAGCCCATTCCATTTTTACATGCGTCTCAAAAAATTAATTTATTCAACTTTTTGTTCAACTTTTCGCCGGTAAAAATTTGCTTTCGCTTTTGCTTGTTTCGCCGCTCTATACGTCGAAGAAACGCATTCTTTTCGTTTCATTTCTCTCTAACTTCTCGTACTCTGCATTGTTTGCCTTCTCTCCTCGACAGCTTTCGACAAAAACGAAAATTTGTTTATGCGCGGACCAAGTTTTACCCAGCTCCCATCGAGCGCAGCGGCTGCATCGCCAAACGAAATTAAGTTTTACAATACAAACGGTGTAATACTCGCTTGTAAAGCCGATGGTAACCCAAAGCCAAGCATTCATTGGATTAGAGCGACTAATGGATTCGCATTTACGGAACACGTTCAAATCGAGGAAATAAAAAACATTCGACACTTGCGAGAAGATGGCTCATTAGTTCTGCTACCGTTCAGCGCAGATCAGTTTAGACAAGACGTTCACTCGACTACCTACAGATGTTTGGCGACGAATAAAGTGGGCACAATTGTCAGCGCCGATATAAAAGTGGTCGGAGGTGAGAGCAATTTGTTGTCTTCTTTTCTCGCTCGCTTCGCAACGCTTGCGATCGCTTTTCTCGCGATGAAAATTCAGTGCGATCCTCTCGACTCGAGCCGCTTGTTGCTGAGTAAATTTGGCGCGAAATAAATGCAACAATTAGCGTTTTTTGGCATTAATTATCCCTTAAGGAGTGACGTTTTCATTGCACGAAAAAGCAAAACGAATTACATCAATTCGCTGGGGCCTCATTTCTTGATTTAAGATGGAAATTAAGTTTTGCGAGTTTACGCTAGAAAGTACACGAATGTGTCTTGTATGGGTATGTAAGTGCCGCTCGCTATGCGAGTGTATGCAATGCGGAGCATAATAATCGCAATGAAAAGCATCTCGGCAAAAGAGCTCGCGAAAAGGAAGTAGCTGAATCATGGAGGCATCAGAAGCATCGGGCACTTATAAATGTGTTTGGTAGTGACACTCGCTTAGACATATGTTCTGCTCTTCCCTCTTTGAGTCCGAAGTTTTATTTCAAAAGTTGAAAAGAATGGTCGCGTAGAGAAGCAAAAAGCAAAAAATATATAAATCGCGCGCAGAAAGAGAACGAAATAGAAATATAGTCGTCGAGTGCGAAGAGGAGCGAAGAAAAACGTGAACACTTACAGACGAAGCGAAAATTTTGAAAAGAGGACGGAGCGCATCTTCTCGTCTCCTCGCTTATTATTTCTCGAAAGCAAAAACATTTTGTGGTGCAGAAGTTATTTATGCTTCTTTTCGATGATAAATTGTAATATCGACACTTTAAAGATCATTTTCCAATATGCGGCACTTTTTTACAAAACATATTCTTTTTCTTTCCTCTTTTTCTTCGCGTCTTCGCTCATAAATAGTTTCCTTCGTTCCAAAGAAACTATTTTCTTATTGCTTTTAAACTCGCGAACAAAAATGCAATCGAGTAACAAACTGCAGCGCATAACGGGACTTTTGCATTTTGCCAAAAAATGTTTCTTCGATCCGAATTCGCGAGGGCGAAACCGAAAGAGATTTTTCATTTGCTCAGCGAACGCAATCACCCAGAGTCGAACGATAATTCATACGAAGTAAAAAGTTTGTTGCCGTTCGCCTGCGATTTTGCACCCATTCAATCGCCGTACTCTCGTTGTTCTGATGTCACTCTCATGCGAGCCTTTCCCATTCAAAGCATATAATACGATCGAGTTTTTCTTTTGACTCATCTCGGCGAAATAAACTTTCATCGCTGATACTTAGAGTTTTGAGCAAAAACTCAATTTAGAACTTTACTACTTATTCCGAATTGAAAAGCCTTATTTTGCATCCAATTTTCAAATGCATGCAATTTTCTCTTTTCAAAAAGGTTTGTTTGAATCCTTAATTTCCCAAAAGTATTTGAGAGTTTAAAAAAGTTTATCTTCTCTCTTCAAATGTAAGAGTCGAAATATAATTTGGCGCGTGTAAATGCCAATAGCTACGCGAAAAGAGTTCTTTGAATTTTACACATTTAAATTAGCTGCTGTATTAAGTGTAATATTTGCGAAGCGTTGTTTTGAAATGGAATAACAAAATCAAATTACGCGTTCGACAATCACGCACCTGAAAAAAGTTTTACGATTTAATTTTCGGCTCATTTACAGCAAATTAACTTGTTACAAGCTATTGTGAAGCGAAATGATTATTTTATTGCTCGAAAGCATCAAGAGCTGTATACTCGAAAATAATGGCAGCTTCGCAGTTTTTAAATATTCGTTTTGAGAGTTCTCTGCTTCTGAAAGAGACTTTTTTTGATTCGAATTTCTAAGGAAGAGCGAAAGAAGAGAAGCGAAGCGATGAAGTCGGCGCTTCCTGAAAGGTGACTACACTGCGCGCCACTCATTTTATCCGCTTAATGCGAGTGAATTTATGCATCATTTGCACACTGAGCGCACTTATTTCGTCGTTCGCATATGTATTATTTGCCCGTTTGCGAATGAAGCCGAATGCGATCGCAAAAAGAGCGAAACAGCCTCCATTGTTCGATCGCATCTCCAAAAACGCGGAAAATGCAAGTTTGTTTTCACTATGCGAATTCGCTTAAGTGCGTTTCGCTTCTGACGCATTGTGTATGCCTAACGCTGCACTACTGTGTTGACTGAGAAAAGGTTGACACTGTCGCTGATTAAGAAATTAGTTAGAAGCAAACGTTTTTGACGTACTTTGCGATTTGCGACGAATTTGAAAGATGAGGAAAGAAGCGTAGAGAAGGAAAACGAAAAAGAGCGGAGAAAATGTATACAAACGTAATTTGAACGAAAGCAAGTACAAGAGAAGAAAACAAAGAGTTTGTTCGGTTATTCGCGATGAAGAAATAGCGTACAGATAAAGAGACACAAGTTTACGCCGTGCACCATAAAAAGCTTGATTTGATTTCGCTGCACAAGAAAATGCCCCTTTTCTGCGTAGAAGAAACAGAAAAGCAAGAAGTGCATCGAAAGAATTCAGAATCACTTTCTGAATACATTCTCGACGAGAGTAATTGCCTTCTAGTATTATATGCCAGTATTAAACAAATCGCCCAAACGGCTCTTCGCTCCTTCACTCATTCACTCAATATCCACTCGCTTCACTGGCTTCTCATCATAATCACCTACCGTTATATGGCGATTGTCTTTCGCGTTCGAACTGCAAAACAGCGCTGCAATTGTTTGCTGCGTTCGCCGCTCGTTTTGCATTTCTTTTCACTCAGATCGGAGCTGCGTTTTACGTGCTTGAACGCAGAACCCTTTCTTCCGTGTTCGTTTCGAAAAATAAGAGAAGCTTTTAAAAGTGTTCATTATTATTCGAGCGAAACAGTGTTTTGCCTTTGATTGCCAAAAAGCTCTAACAATGAGTGATGAACGGACCTCTTATAGATTGCAAACGTATTTCTTCTCTCCTCTTCTCTCTCACTCGCTCTCTCTTTTTCTCTTTATATGCATAAATCTTCGCTCAAGAAATCGATTTGTATCACTACATTGATGTTTGCGAGTTAAAAGTGAGTATATGGGGAAAGTGAAGAAAGTAAATGAATTTGCGCGACTCGCGTGGCATTTCTTGCAGCGAAGTGATACAAACCGATACGTACACACGTATGACGGATGTAAGCTTTTAGACGCGATTCGAACAAAACTTTTTTTTTGAAAAGTGACTTTATGCAAACGCAGCCGAAAAACTGATTTTGACAACAGTGTACTCATTTAAACTGCGCCAAAGTAAATGCAACTCACATCCGAACGCAAAGCGAAGAGTAGAAGCAAAAACAGCGTCGGCTAATGCATCGCGAAAACTTTCCTCTTTTACATCTCTTTCAGACTCGAGTTTTGTGAATTCACTTCTTTTCAAAGTTCAAAAGCCAAGAGTGGAGAGTGAAAAGAAATAAAAACTCGAGTAATAACTGTAAATACTGAATTTATGTTCGTTCTGTGTGCAATTGCGAATACTGAAAGTATGCAGGAGCTGCAGTACACGTAAAATATTCTTTGTCGGCATTCGAACTAATTTCTCTCTACACTCGAACGAACTTTTTTAGCTCTTTTTCGCTTCTCTTTTCAAAACTATTCCCAAAGCGGCGAAGACATCGCCTGCAAGTTCTACTTCTCCTTCTGCTGCTCGCACACATCAAACATTACGATTTCGCTCATAACAAAAGATCAGAGCGGACGACTGCGACGCTCGATGCCGTTCATTTTCATGTGTATATTTTGCGCTCTGTGTACAGAGACGAGAGCGAGAAACAAAAGAAGCAAAAGCCAGGCTATAATTTGAGCGAATTCGATGTTGCGACGGCATGTTCCGTTCGCGAAAACAAACAATAAACACTATGTTTGAAACAGCTGCTTTCATGAATTCGTGTGCATCGCGTGAAATGCGAGCGCAGAAGCGCCGTCGAAATAAAAAAGCCACTTACACTCTCTTTTCAAATCGCTGCAAATCTTCACTAAATTATTCATCTCGTTACAGTCGTGAAACAAGAGCACAAAATACAAACTTCGGACGAGTTCGTCGCCGTAGGCAACAGTGGATCACTTCCGTGCACAGTACCGTCGTCGAATCGTGATTTCGTTCGCATCACTCACTGGCAGCGCAATGATGGACTCGTGATCGACAGCAACCTGGTCTCGACTGCAGCTCTCAACGGTTTGAACATTGCTTTCTGCATACTGCTCGCGTTTCGCTCGCTTTTGTTTTGCGGTTGAAAGCAATTCTGTTCAGCCATTCGATCGCATCGCTTAAATCGTTATAGTGGAATGGTGAAAGACAATGCAGCATGCATTTAGAAATAAAGTAACAAATAGGAGATTGAGAGGGAGAACGAACAAAGTGAAATTCCATTCGCATTTCGGCAAAGAAAGCAGAGCGAAACAAAAAAATTTTTTCCTTCCTTTAATCATAGATCTATTACGAAAAACCACCGTTCTCTGCGAGTGATCGACTTGAAAGCGATTTCAATTACAATTACGTACAAAAACACCTCAATTCGTTGCGAATACAGCCGCTTTTTGTTCGCTCTCAACTTGATTTATTTAGCGAATGAGTTAGAAAAGGAGGAATACGCAGACACATGCAATAAATAAGAAAAATTGAAAGCAAACTTTAATGTTACGAAATTAAAGTTTGAGTACATTTTTTTCGCTCAAATCACTCGGCGTTGTTTTTCTTGCGTACGCGAAAACAATTACGAATAACGTTGCATCGTTTAAGGCGGTTTAAGCGCTCGCAGTCAGTCAGCTTTCGATTGATTTTGATTTATACGTTTATAATTTACAACGCATTCGTCTGCTTTTCGCTCTCCGATTAATAATAGCACAGGGAAGCGAAAGTAGACGCTTCGCCCGCTCTGAGCCGACGACGGGAAATAATCGCTGCGAAACGAGGCGAGCGATGCTCTGCCCGATGCACGCTAAACGCATCGTAAACGCATCGGTGTGCGCTCATTTCGCGTTTACGAGCGAACATTTGCTTCGCAAAATTAATATTGGTTTCGCTTCGCTTCGCGAAACGAGCGAAGAAACTTCGTCTATCATTAATTATGTCATTACTTATTTAACAATATGTCATCGATGTCGCTGTCACTTAAAACTTTTATTACTTCGCAAAATTTGAAACGCGAAGAAAGCGTTGGATTAATTTGCAGAAAATTGAATTAACGGCTGTGTTTGCGCTAATTTTAATTTTAATGAAACGTTTTTACTTGAAAAGAAAAAACTCACTTACTGGCGGATGGATCTTTGTTCTTCGAGAACGTGGACGCGGAAGACTCGCGATGGAAGTACAGATGCGTCGCAATTGATCAGCTCAGCGGCGAGACAATAACGAGCAGTTCGTGGTCGCGGCTTATAATTACCGGTACGCAATCGATAATTTGCACGCAGCGATGAGTGTTTTTTATGAACTGCATGTTGACAGCGTGCAGTTACACTTTTCATTTTCGGCGCATTGCGTTTCTTTGACAGGCGAAAAGGATTGAAAGCGCTTTTCACATTATGCAATGGCATGCATTGAGCCAAACGCGGCGATGACAATAGGAGCGCTTTGAAAATACTTCTTATATTCGAGTTGTCAAATAATACACAACGCGAGAACGAAAATAGAAATAAATGCGAAAAATGGATGAATGATCGCCGCGCGGCGTTCAATCTTCACTTCATGCTTCTCCTATCTTTTCACTCTTTAATCTTAATCTTGTTTTTATAATAAGCCGCTTCACTTCTATAATTCATAGATGCCAAGTCTAAATCGGCTCCTCGCATATTGAATCCGTACAAAGAGTATGTGACACAAGTGGCGAAAAATTTAAAACTCGGATGCATTGCTCAATCATCTCCTGTGCCTTCGTACCACTGGTTTAAAGAAGACAGTGCTTCTTCTGCGCTTCATCTCCACACATCGTTCCGATCGCTGATCAAATTGACGAATGTTGAGAGCAAAGACAGCGGCATTTACATATGCATCGCGAATAATTCATACGGCGAGGACAGGCAGAAATTCAAAGTAACGGTCAAAGGTAATTTGTTTTCTGTCTTCTCGTTTCGATCGGTCGTGCGATCGCAGTTTTTTAGCGTCTTATAGATCGAGTGCAGTGTATGCTCGGTGAAAATTCATCACTAATATTCGATTGTAAAAGACTGCACAAAGTAATGGAAAGTTTAATACTTTAACGGAATGCCAAAAATATGGACGCGAGTCGTTAGACGCTTCCCGACGACTGAGCGGACACGGAAAGGCGGAGGTTCGCATTGCCTTAGTTAGGGGACCGCCGTTGCATAACACGATCTGTAAATTGACTCGAATGAAGAAATAAATTAGTGATGAAAGGGCACGCTTTGAAACGATAATCCGTGGTTCGTGAGCTTGCATTACAAGTCTGAATTAAAATACAAAGTCTGGTTGGCGAATAGCGATGAGATGTCAACTCGCACATAGGTCTTACTCTATATTCTTATGTCAACAGATCTTCATTAAGTTGCATTCAAAAAGAAACACTCTTTGCTTGCCTTTAAACGTGACAAAAAAGATCCATTTATCATAAGAGAACTAATTTGTCAAGCGTTGCATTTTCATTACTTTCACTCTCTTTCTCCGACAAACAGAACCGCTCGCAGTGGTGATACGACCAGAGAATGGACTGCAGGCGAAAGAAGGCGAAACAGTTGTAATTGAGTGCTTCACTAAAAACAATGTTGAATTCTTCCCTCGCTTGCTATCGTTCGAGTGGTTAAAGGACGGCAAACCGTTGATATTTGCTTCACGGATCAGATTAATAAGCCGCAATAAGCTGCGAATTGTTTCCATTGCGAGAGAAGACAGAGGAATGTATGAATGTATGGTGAAAGATCCAAGCGACCAGAGCACTGCCATCGCTTACACACAACTCTCTATTCAGGGTAATTCATAAGCTCAGTCTCGGGTTCATTTCTCGAGCAAAAATTTTTCATCTCGCAGAGAAAGCACCTGAATTCCAATCAACATTCGAGCCCCGTTTGCTGGAATTCGGCTCAGCATTGAGTCTTCGATGCTCTGCTCACGGCAGTCCGTTACCGCAGATCCATTGGTATTTCTTTGATAAACTTTTGAATAAGCCGAAATATCGAAATAGATTTCGCATTGGCGATTACGTCGACGGCAATGGCATGATCATAAGTTATGTGAACATCTCTTCCGTGAGCCATCAGGACGGTGGCCTCTACACATGCCAAGCGTTTAATGATATTGCAACGATAAAATATTCAGCACATGTCAATGTAAACGGTCCTCCGTTTGTACATCAAATGGATAATGTAACTGTTGTGAGCTCAGCGAAAGTGCATATCGATTGTCCTGCGAGCGGTTATCCACTAGAAAGCATTTCGTGGCGAAAAGGTAACTCGAAATGATTCCATATATAGATTTGTTATAAATTATTGATAACCATATTTTGTTCTCGATGATTAAAAGATGGCAAAGAGCTGCTTCCTTCGAGAAGATTGAAGTCGTACAAAAACGGCACACTTTCTATAATTGATGCGCATTTGGATGACGAGGGATGGTATGAATGCTCAGCGAGCGCGAAGGACAATAAAATCGCCTCCTCATCGTTATACATCGATGTCGTCGGTTAGCAATTTCCTGATTCTTTGATTGCTAATCAATCATTTCTCTCCGTCTCACTGTTCATAACGTTCGCTCGTTGTTCTCTTTCGTTGCCTCGTTCAATGAAAAACCTGCGAAGAATGAAATGAAACTTTGCTTCGCTCGATTTTGTCACATTCTCAATTTCTGTTTTCGCTGCTTTCACTTTTTTATTTATCACCGCTTTTCTGTGATTACAGAGAAACCCGTCATAAATCCATTCATGTTTGGAGGCGATCTTCGCGAAGGAATGCGAACTACAGTCGTATGCAGTGTATTGTCGGGAGAATCGCCGCTAACTGTGACATGGTTGAAGAATGGCGAATTAGTGAAGAATATTCATCCAGAAGTTGAAATTCAAAGTTTGGGCGAGTTTACGAGCACTTTGCGATTTGCGAACGTTCAACGAAATCATTCGGGCAATTATACATGCAAAGCATCGTCTTCCAATGTTTTCTCAACTTTCACAGCCTCGATGATTGTACAAGGTTCGCAAACACGTACACACTCACCCTCTTCAAATTTAATCTCATTACATACGTGACTTCAATTTTTCACAGCTTTTCCAAAATGGATTTTGAAACCAAACACTGTTTACTCGGTTTTAAAAGGCAGAAATATAGTTATCGAGTGTCAAGCTGAAGGTTTTCCGCCGCCAATCCATCACTGGAAAATGTTGAAAGAGAGCAATTCATTGACATCAGTAGAGTACATCACTATTGTCAGTGGGCCTCACATGCATGTGCTGGAGAATGGTTCGTTGGCAATAATTGATGCAAGCAAAGCAGATGAAGGCGACTATATATGTGAAGCGAATAACGGAATAGGAGCAACTATAACTGCTCGTTTGAAACTCAAAGTCAACGTTCCTGTTTATTTCGACAAAAACTTCGAAGTGCTAAAAGTTCTAAAGGGCGAGAAAGCAGTGCTCAAATGTGATTGTTTCGGTGATCCGCCAATTGTCGTCTCGTGGTCGAAAGACCGAGAGTCTTTCGGTGAAACTGAAACAAAGCCCAATAAATACATCCTCAATGAGGAGACACACAAAGACGGTGTTTCCTCCCGCATTCGCCTAGACTACGCTGAATTTTCTGATTCGGCATTTTTTACATGCACAGCGAGTAATCCATTTGGAAAAGATGAGAAAAATATTCAACTGCTCGTGCAGGGACCACCGGAAATCCCAAAGAGCTTAAAAATCAATGAGCTGCAAAGTAGACAAGTCCTCATATCTTGGCTAGAGTCGATGAACGGCAACAGCCCCATTCTCAGCTTTTTAGTTCAATATACAAAGAAAAATTGTAAGTGAACCTTCCATTTTCCACATTGCAACGAATCACCAAAAATTATTCCAAAGCTTCGTGGAGCTCGAATTTTGACACACTGACTGTTCCTGCTAAAGACATGTCTGTGCTCATCACTGGTCTGCTTCCAAATACCGAGTTCAAAGCACGAATTATTGCCGAGAACCGATTTGGCAAAAGTGCACCAAGTGAAGAGGTTAACTTTAGAACCAGTGAAGAAGGTAAATAACGGCAAAAAGTTATTGCTTTTCTATATTCACTTTCTCGTAAAGCACCGTCTTTGATACCTGCCAATGTCAACGTTGAGTCAATCAATTCTCATACTCTCAAAGTCAGTTGGAAACGATTTTTCGGTGAAGTTAATGTTGATGGTTATTATATTGGCTATCGAGAACTAGATCCTTTCTCAGTGACGAAAAATTCTTTCACTTTCAAAACGATGGAGCTTTTGAGCACATCAAACACAGATCAAGATTTACACTTTTTATTGACAGATCTCAAACGAAATACAAAGTATGGGGTTGTAGTGCGTGCGTTCAACGAAATCGGAGCAGGAATGCCCTCAGAAGAAATCATTGTTCAAACTCTTCAATATGGTGAGTGTATTTCATGTTTTATATTGTCAAAGTAACATTTAAACTCGATTAGATGCGCCTTCTCCTCTTTCGATTAAAGTGTTCGCTGTCAGTCCGCACTCTTTAACGATTACGTGGGAGTTAGAAGACAAAGAAAATCCAGTTGATGGTTATATCGTAAATTACGGTACGAGTGCTGAAAATTGGGAGGAACAAAAGATATTAGGACGAAGGAAAAGTATTGTTCTATCGAGTTTACTTTGTGGAACCAAGTATCAAGTATCGCTGACATCGTTCAATATGGTCGGAAGAGCACAACCGAGCGAACCTGTCACAGCCACAACGCTGGGAAGCGGTATGAGTGATAGTGTCTTATTAAATACGAATTTCATTTGTTTTCAAGTGCCCTCAGCTCCAAGTCTGGACGCTTTACTTGAAATTAACTCAAGTTTTGTTGTGATTCGCCTGAATTCATGGTCTGACAATAATTGTCCTATTGTTTCGTTCATTATACAATATAAAGAGCACTACTTGAGAGACTGGATCATGCTTTCGAACAACATAATACCCGAACAAAATAAAGTTGCCATTTCGGACCTTATTCCTGCCACGTTTTATGATCTCCTGATGACAGCGAATTCAGAGGCAGGCTCAACCGAAGCTCAGTACTTGTTTTCAACATTGACGCCGAATGGAGGTAAAGCGCAAAGCCATTTTTCTTCCCTTGAAAACTAATTTAATCTCCAAAAACTAAATTAATAAAGCGACAATCGCTCCGCTCGCTGCGAGCAGAGATTCCACGTGGGAGATCACACTTTCGGATCCGCTTGTATTTGCTCCATTACTGTGCGCTTTCATCGCGTTCTTCATTATTTTCGCAACAATTACATTTTTACTTACATCAAGACAGCAAAGATCTGAACTCTCTCAGGAGACATGTACGAAAAGCACTTTTTCACAAATTGATGCAAAAAACTACTTTCGATATCGCTTTTACTTCATAGATGCAAACGAGGAGAACCGAAAGATGGAAAGTCTATCAATGAGTTCGTTAACTTTGACACAATCACATCTTGCTGAAGGTTAGTATCGTTGTGTAAATCGTACTTAACGAAACGTCGAAAAGCAGGCAAAAAGTTTTATGATTGTGGATCTCAACAAGAGGCGAGCTATTCCTCTTACTACACATCACCTTACGTAGGAAGCAGAATTTCTTTCCGAGGCGACCGCGAAGATATGTTAAGAAAGCAGAATATAGGTGAACAGCAAAGACACTCGCTGCACGAGCAATCAGCCGACCATTCATACGACGTGCCTTCGACTCAAGAGGTAAGCTCGAATTATAGCAAATTTGACGGCGAAAATGAGTGTCTATTATGGCATAGATTAGACCCGAGTACAAGCTGAATATCAAATATCAAATGCTTTTCAATGCTCAACAGTCGCCAAATGAAAGCGAACAATTGTTTCAAGAGAAGTGTTTACTTTGAATCAACACTGAACATTGAGATGATTGTCACTGTGAACGTGGCTTTGTACACACAGACTCAACATACACGCAAATACACAAAACGATTTCGAAAATCGGTTCTTTAAACACTTGCGGTCAGCGAAGATTCGAATGTTTCAATTTGCTTCTCACTCAGTCTGAAGTTGAAACGAAAAGAACACACGAATTCTGTGAAGATGAATAGCAATCAGTGAAAGCGTGAAGATGGATGAAAGTGGAACAATGAAATGTTTATAATTCAAAAGTAATAACTGATGGAAATAAAGCACTTAATACTTTGAACAGCGTAATATTTCTTCGAACGGTTATTGTTTGTGATGAGAATAAATGGCAGCAATCGCCATATGGGGCTTGAGCACTGTTCCTCTTTGGCGGGTAATCAATTTATCTTTTTGCTCGCATCCATCCAAACTGCGGTTCACTGCCAGACTGCAAGTATCCGCACTCGCAACGCTCACGTTATTGCGTAATTTTGTTCGACGATCTCAGTATCCGCGCGTTAATCCAATACATGAGACATTACTTCAATATTATTGGAAAAGGAAACGCGAGAAGAGTGAAACAAAAAGGATTTCGCATTTAATAAAACGGCAAACATTTCGCAACGCAAGACATCGCGTAAAATCTGCAGACGTGACTTTTGGACAAAACACTCGGCGAACTTTTTACTTGATTGCCACTAAAATTGAGTATTCGCGAAAATGCGAGCATTCAATTCATTTCAAATCAGATGTCGACATTAAAGTTGATATTAACGGTGATAACTTAATTATTTATACTTACTTTCAGTAACTGCAAAACAACAAAAGGCTAAATTTGGAAATAATAAATCACAAGTTTCTTTTTGAAAATCAATAATCCGGGTGTCAACGCAATGGTTGATGCTTTTTCTTCGCGAAGAAACTTTTCGTCTCCAAAAAGCATTGAAAGCGTTCAGTTCTCTGAGATGTGAAATGCGAGCGAAAGTTCGCTTCAAATTTGTAGCATTTAAAGCGCACAAAATTCTTAGAGTCGAAATCTGCTTTCAATCTAGCAAATGATGTAAAGCCAAAACGTTGGACAAATGTAAGCAATTTTGCTGTTCTGTTCGAAAACAGTTCTCTTCTTCTATTCTTTGCTCGCAAAAATGTTCAAAGCGAGAAACCTTTCGCACTCTGTTTTCGCTTTCAATCTTTTCGTCAGCATTTGTTTATTTCGCTCAATCTTTCGTGAAATTCGCCCACTTTTTGCTCTCCCTCCCTCTCTCTCTCTCTCTCTCTTTCTCTCTTCTAAAAAATTCATCTTCACTTCTCGCAACTTTTTCATCAAAATGTCACTGGTTTAAACACCAATGAAATGCATTTTTCACGATGAAATGCGCTACGATAGAATGAAATTCAACAAAAATTTGAAATAATTTTTTGAAATGTTTTGACGTTTCATAATAATTCAAAAGTATTGCTTTTGATACAAGAAGAAAGAAAGCAAAAATGTTGCAGTTGATATTAAAATATGAGCTGCACCTTCAGAAGTAAGTGTCTTACACTTTTCTCGCACTTTTGCTCATCCTATGAAGGCATCGAAGCTGAAAGAAGCTCGTAACAATTGTTACAAGTAAATACAGTCAACGACACAACTTTACTTATCAAGCATTTCGATTAAACATTGATATTAATCTCCAAAAGAAATTTGTAAAGAATTGACTAAAAAATAATAACACAGTTCGACTAAGCTAACCTCATTCAAATTATTTTATCTACTGCTGAAAAGAAGTATTTTGAGCAGATTTATATAAAGTACTCAACTGATCCTTAAATTAGCTTTTCAAAACTTTTATTTCGCCAAATGTGACAAAAAAGAAGATCATCTTATTTTGTATTTATCTCTATTCAAAAAGTATCCCAGCGTTAAGAATTGTGCACAAAATGAAAAACTTTATTGTGAACAGAGTGGTACACTCGTGTCCAATAAAATCTTTCATTGCAGTGCTTTGCAATAAAGCGAGTTTAAAGTGAAGTGAAAAGATTTTATTGCACATGAGTGTACATTCTATTCAATGTAGCGCTACTTTACGACGAAGAACGATTAAACGGATAATCTTATTGTTTGTATCTTATCCTTACTTTCATATCTGTTCACAATGTGTATTTAAGCTAATTTTCATTTTATGTATTTGCCACTTGTCAATTTGACTTCCATTTGTTCGACCGTGTTGTCGTTATAATTAAGTGTGAAATCTAGTTTAAGCCGTCAGCGTGATACCGTTCGCGGATACAATCGACACAATAAAAGTAACTGTTTTCGTTAAATTGGCTGTATATCATAAGCTTGATAAATACAAAAGCGATTTACCAAGTGAAATATAATCCATTTGATGCTGGTTTTTACCA
The DNA here is from genome assembly GCA_003675995.1 of Dinothrombium tinctorium. Classification (NCBI taxonomy): domain Eukaryota; kingdom Metazoa; phylum Arthropoda; class Arachnida; order Trombidiformes; family Trombidiidae; genus Dinothrombium; species Dinothrombium tinctorium. The sequence continues at coordinate 21,489 of NCKU01001650.1, forward strand.
GTACTTAAAACTCCTTCTTGTCAACTGTTTTATGAGGTTAAGAAGAAAAAATTGATTTTTTGCATTTCAAATAAAAAATCGTTTTTTGTCATAAAATAATTTTTTAAAGGATAAAACATTTTCTCTCTCTTCTAATAATATTAAAATAATGCCACGAAACAATAGAATAATAAAAATTTTCAGATTTTTCGCAACCTTTTTCTGGTTAATATAAAATAAGTTTACTAAACAAAAAGAAAAAATTCGATTGAAAAAATGTTTTATTTGATCATATGAACCATAAATGCGCAATTTATAGTTTTAAGAATTTCGAGAGTCTGCCCGAGAAATAAACCTAACAGTTCTCCGTTGAAAGTTGGTGATGTGAATTAATGTAAAGCGGGTCTCAACGTTTCCGGTATCGTCGACTTACCATTGCATCATTCGAATTAAAATCTTTTGTTTCCTCTGAGTAAAGTGTATTCTTTGATAAACCATTATTTGAACGAAAACAAAAGGTTAAAAATTTTATTATCAAAATTAATTTTTTTTTTTGGCTATTTACTTAAATAGCATGAAATTAAGCAATTTAAAAAATTTTAAAACAGAGCCTCATTCATTAAACCGATTAACATTTTTACTCGCATCCCATAACTCCATATCCAAGACACGTTTGAGCTTAGTTCGGCGAAAGCAGAAGTTGTCCAGCATTTTCAGATGCTGCATTAGCAAGTTATGCCTTAAGCAACGTGAGCTGTAAATTTCTTGCATCTCCAAGTTCAACGAGCAATAAAACAATCAAGACGAATGCGAACATCGAATTTGTTCGCTTTCTTTTTATTTTATTAATTATTTGCTAAAGAAAATTGCTATTGATTCTTGAATAAAATATAAATGCAATCCAAATACTTGAAATTAACATTAACGATAAGCTTGTGAAAAATGTGAGAAGTCAAATTAAATCATCAATGCGAATTTTCAAATAATTTAACTTTTGAAAATCGCTTAATCGCCTTGATTTTTCTTAATTGCGTAGAAAGATATTTTTGAATTTTACGCTGATTTTTTCAAGAATATTAAACAAGTAGAAAATTTGAATATCAAAAAATTTCCCGAACATTTTGAATTGAATTAACTTGAATTTTTATTTTTAGAAAATAGTCAAAGTCGAATCATTTCTTTTCACGTGAACTGCAGTTGCATTTTTTTAGAAGATTTTTCCTTTTTACGTTTCGATTAAATCAAGTTAATTCAATTGAATTAAATGTTTAATTCAAAAATATCGTTACACGTAATTTATTTAAATATAAGAAATATAAGTGACTTTCAACGAAAGAAATTGATTAAAAATTCTTTCACTGATTTAATTTACTTTTAAATATTAGAAGGAATAGTTTACACAAGCTAAGCAAGATACAAGATTAGCTGAATGGTGCGAGCTACAATTAACCTAAAATATGTTTTAAAATTCGGCCATGCACAATATGCTTTCTTCTTTATTCAGTGAATAAAATTATTATTTTAAAAATTTAAAAACTTATTTTTCTTATACTTAAGTATCATTTTTCGTTTGTCTTTAAACTTATTTCTTTCTTATATTTGCATTTAAAACACATTTAGATGCTTCTTCAAACTTTTCACAATATTATTTTCATTTTTTAAAGATTTTACGATGAAATTTGAATTTCACGCAAAATTGAATTTTGGAGAAACGAAAACAATTTCAATGTTTTTAAAACTATAGGTTTGCAATTTTCAAATTCTGATTCTGCATCTTAAACATATTCCTAAGATTAAATTCATTTATTCATTCTGAAGTGGATATCTGAAAAACTTGCTCGTTCAGATTTCCGGCTGCCTTAAGGTTGATTTACAATTATAATGACATAAAGTTATTTCATTATAAGCGGTTTGTCATCGATGTTTTATAAGAGGTTTGTAAAGCTTTTTGCGAATAATGATGTTCGTAATATGGCGTAAATTTTAATCAATAATTTGCGCGTGACTTTGAACAAAAACGTAGCAATTACATAAATAAATTTGAATTAAAAATGGAAAACTCGAATTTGTTTAATGACGCGCGTATTCAATAGAGACAGAAAAAGAATGTTCAAGGGTATTGATCGCTTTACAAAGTGAAATTCTTGGTTAATTGGCGATATAAAACTTGAATTCATAGCAACATGATATAAACTTGAGTTCAGTTTTGTTTACTCATCCATTCTTTCTCTTAACAGTAGGGCTTTTTCATTTTCTTTCATTCTGCTTTAAGATCAATTTGAAGCAACTATTGACTAAACTAAAATTATCATATCTTGTCTATCTTATTTTTAACTAAAATTAAAGTAAAGTGTCCTTATCTCTTAACTAAAATGGAATTTCAATGAGTAGAAAAAATTATTACAGCAATTAAAACCCCACAACGACATATATAAATAAATAAATGTAAA
>NCKU01001651.1:0-23912 GCA_003675995.1 Dinothrombium tinctorium
AAAATAATTGGACTCGATGTGAGCGAATCGCAAATTAGTGAAGCGAACAGATGCAATCCGTTTTCCAATGTTGAGTTCAAAGTAAGTTTGTTCAATTACAACTGTCAATCAATTTTGCGATTTCTTAATTAAAAATAAATTTTTGACTCATTTTTATATTAGGTCTCAGCCGCAGAATCGTTGCCTGTTGCGGATGCTAGTGTTGATTTGCTAACAGCCTGTCAATGCATGCATTGGTTTGATATTCCTGCTTTTTTAAACGAGGCTCGAAGAGTATTGAAACTAAACGGCGTTTTGATGGTGAGCAGATATACAGTTCCATTTCTGTACACAACTAATAAAGAATCCATCCCAATTATCAACTTAATTTACGACACTTATCGCAGTGGTGTTTTGCAAAAATATTTTAACATGGATAGATTACAGTACTTCGACAGTGGCTACGCCCAAGTAGAGTTTCCGTTTAGCGATGTTTCCCGACGAAAAACTTTTATGGATGAAGTTGTTGCAGGAGAATCATGCATTGACGACGTCCAATCTTGGTCTGGCTTTCAAATATTGTTGCAAAAGGAACCTTCTGTCGCCGCAACAGTTCTTGCAGATTTACGCAAAAATATAATTTCGTATTTTGGTGAAAACGAGCTTTCTAAAATACAACTCACTTTTAGACGAGAAGTGGATCTGGTTCTTTGTCGAAAGTGATAACTGAGATTAAGATATTTTGCGCTTTCTTGATTTTCTTTCGCAAATGCGAACATTTTGTAGCATTCTAGAAAGCTACTGAATTCTAGTGATATGATTTAACCGCTAAAGTTTTTAACCGTTTTAGTTTGGAGATATCGAAAATTAAAATCTAACATTAATCATGTAAGTTTTGTATATTTTCTAGCTTGTTTTTAAAAATTCTTAAACTTTAAAACTAAAAATAATATTTATTAAAATTAAGTATGCTGCGCTCATTTCTTCTAATTTCGGCAAATTTTGTTTGATATTCTTAGACGAATGTCGTTCTAAACACGGAAATTAAATTTTCAAATTGAAGCGAATGCCGAAAATCTGTTGTAGAATTTCATATTCTGTTTCATATTCTTTATGCTACGTTCCCATTGATCTCATCTCACCTGTGTTTACTATTTACATCTCTCATCTCTAATCAATCTCTAATCGACCAGTTTTTATATAAATGATTTAGTTGAACTCAATGTGAACTCCTGACAGTTCTGAAAGTTTCAACCATTCAACAAAAAGGTTATTTGTTAAAGCGAGACACTAGCATTATTTGAATAAAACAAAGCATCTACTGTTCCATGAATAGAACATTCGAAATTCGAAATGAATGAAAGTTTGGAAAAAATTAGAGAGAAGCAAGAAAAAAGAAAGCCTTTTAAAAATGTATTTGCAATTATCATCATCGGATTTTTTGTTGTTTTACTTTTATTTATATGTTGTTTGTGCTTGTATTGGTCGTGTGTTGTGAAAAAGCGGAAAATGGTAACAAATTATAGAACGAGAGAGGAGAGAAAATCGGGCGAAGAGGGTGAAGTGAAAAAATATGCGTCGCATGTGTCGCTGAAAGGAGAGATTATTTATGAGAAAAGCAGAAAAGTGGCGACTAAATCAGGAATATCTTTGTTTTGTAAAGCTTCTAAGAGTGATTCAAAAAGTTGTGCCAAAAGCAGTTTAAAAGCTGAAAGAAATGCAAAATCGAGCAACGAAAAACAGCGACTATTCCTTCGCAATTAAGCAACATTATAAGCACTAAACTTATATCATTAAAATCGAGAGAAAAAGATTTTATCTCACCGATGAATAAGCTCATGTATAAAATCAAACATTCCTTTTATTTTAACGAATAAAAAATTTCATTTAATTATCCGATGATTCTTCCTCCGCTTCTTGTAGCCACTTTACAAATGCCTGTACTATTTTCTGTCTTCTGAATTCAAGCTGATCATCTAAAGTAAATTCACAATCGGCGAGAAGAGCAGGCAACGGTTGAGTGTTCTCATACCATTGAAGAATAACGTCTTCTTCCAAAATATCTTTATCATAAAAAAACTTAAGAATCTTATAGAAAACACTTCCACCAAGTTGATGTAACAGAGTGAATTCTTCGGCAGCCATTAGAAATATAAGTTGCGATTCTGCACTTTTAATGTAGTTTTTAATGACAGGCGTGAATTTGTTAAGAACTGAATCTAAATTTGACGAATAATCACCACTGCTTTTCGATTCAACTAACGATTTTGGCATTTCCAAGACTGCTCTCGTAACCAAAAATCCCAATTCTTTTATGGGAATGTTATATGCATGCCTAAATAAAAATTCCTCGTTAAAATAGATTAAAATTGAATGGAGTTAATGAAGGCTTTTCTAACAATGTAATGTTAAATATGATAAGGCTTATGAAATATACTCGATAAGACATTAAGAAATAAATGCATTCAATCATTCGTACTTTGAAGAGTTAACTTCCAAAATCAAATTTTCGCTGGCAACATTTTCATCGAACCCCCGTTGAAAACTGTCAAGTACTTCGTTGTAAAATACTAAAATGAAATAAAAAGTTTATTTTTAATAGTTTTAATATTGAGACATATTTACTTTTTGTATCGTCGATTTCTTCCTCTTCTTCAATATCATCAAGTTCTGAACCAGATGATTTCCAGCTTTCGTCAGCTTCTGAAACCTTTTCTAGTCCCCAAATATTGATGTTTTCGATCTCTTCACTTTCTCGATATAAATAACCTTTCCCTTCAGATCCAACTATATTGGTATCTATTTTATCATCATCATCATCTGGTTCAGTTTGAATGAGGCGACATTTCAAAGTAACATTTGGGCCAATAACAACATCATTTGAAATTAGACTTCCTTCAGAAATAGTGCAACCATTTTTGATATGTACGTTTTCACCAATGATGCAACAACGTAATTCACAATCATCATCAACATTTACATTGTTCCATAAAAATGCACCTTCGATTTTTACATTATTTCCGATTTTACAACTGGATCCAATAACTGAATTCATTATGTGAGCATTTGCTCCAATTGTGGTGTATGTTCCAATAGCGACATTTTTCTCAAGGATAGAATTCCTTTGAAAGAAGAAAATTTTTTTATCTCTAAATTGAATTTCACTTACATCATGAGCGAAACATCGCAAAACCTATAAATATTGTGTCGTTGATAACAAACTTTGTCTTCCAGATCGGGAACGATAGGAAATGACCATCTCTGTAGAATGTCTAGGCTAACAACTTCATATGCGGATGGATTAATAACTCTAGTGGCGTAAGTGTTTGATTCGCAGATTCGCGAATAAATTGTACTTCCAAGTATCTATCGTATCAATTGTTAAAAGAAAGAATAATAACAAATATAACGATCATACATCTTCTTGTTCTAATATTCCACGAATGAAATCATCTCTGGTTTCATAATCAAAGTTGTCAGCGAATAAAGAAGGAACATTGACAGAACAGATAGCGATATATGTGTCTTGCAGATTACAGTAAACTTTCATGTTTCGGTTTTCTTGAAAAAGGCTCTTTTATATGAAACTATTATTAGTAACAAATAAAAGTAAAAATTTAATTACCAAATTTACGTTGACTTTGTTTCCATGCTTTGAAAGTTTGTCGTAAAGAAGTAATTTATTCGTTGTTCCGTCTACAAAAAGCAAAACTTGATCCTCGGTCGATTTCGAGCGTCTTTCGCGAGAAGATTGTTTAAATAAGAGAGTCATAATACATCCCTTATCATTTTTGATTTGATTTCTAGAAAAGTGAAAAAATAATACAAATTCCAAAAATAGTGAAGTTACATACCTGTGCTCATCAACATACTTCTTTAATTGTAAATTCCACACACAATCACCAAACAGCAATACGAAATCGTGTCTAATCAAACCTTTGCCGTCCAAATCACGTAAGACATCACCGACCGAAGCATACGAATCCGAGCTAAAAACCTGCACATTCATTGAAACATTCGCTCTGCTCGCTAACCATTGTTTAATGTGATCTTTAATTTGCTGTGAATGTGAACAGCAGAATAAGAAAACGTCGTCGAAACCGGCGCTGTGCAAACTTTTCAAACTGTAATCGATGAGCGGAACGTTAAGCAGCGGAATGAGAACTCGAGGTTTGCTTCGAGTGAGCGGCATGAAACGATAATTGAAAGAGTCGCAAATAAGCACGGCTTGTAGCGGCTGCTTTTCTTCTAACTTCTTCTTTTTCGAACTCATCTTTGCGATCGCTTAAATTTATTAAAGATAGCAATTAATTTAAACGAAATGAAAGTACACTTTGCTCCGCTTCGTGTTTAAAAGCCGTTCGACTGGTGGCGACGAAAGATGGCGCTCACGCCGAGCAGATGCGAAACGACGTTTGAATGAAAGAATTGTGCGAAAAAATTGAAACGAACATTAATCGAAGAAATAGACGCGAAAACGAGGAGCGAAAAGCAACGAATCAAGTGTGGAAATCATTTGATTTTTTGCGGACGAATGAAATGCGAAAATGAATATTGAGTTATTGCAGCAATTCGGACAAAATTATCCCGAAGAGTTCGACGGTGTTTTGGACTGCATCTCGTTGGCGGTCACCTGTGCTTTCAATAGGAGAGGTACTTTACTTGCCGTCGGTTGCAATGACGGTCGTATCGTTATTTGGGATTTCTTGACACGAGGAATCGCAAAAGTCATCTCCAGTCACGTTCATCCTGTTTGCTCTCTTTCCTGGTCTCGTTACGGTACACTACTCGCTTCTGCTTCCACCGATAACACTGTCTGCGTATGGGAAGTTATAACAAGCGATTGCATCGGCCGTTGGCGACTGCCGTCACCTATACTCAAAGTTCAATTTCATCCACGAAATGATAAATTAATATTGATTTGTCCGATGAAACATCCAGCTATTATTCTTTATCTCTCGCCTTCAGAGGGTAAATGCCTTCTAATCTTTATTACTGAAACATTCTCAATGTTTTGTTTTTAATTTAGAACATACGAAAACGCACACAATTTTACCTTTAGATGAAGATTCTGATTTGAATATCATCGCTTCATTTGATAGAAGAGGTCAACATATTTATTGTGGAAATTCAAAAGGAAGAATTGTAGTCATTAAATTAGACGAAAAGGGGATGAATCCTGAAATCGTAGCCTCTTTCCGAGTATCGAATATGTCAATCAAGCAAATTGAATTTGCTCCAAAAAGGAAAGATTGCTTTCTCGTCAATACAATGGATAGAGTGATTCGCGTGTATAGTACTGAAGAGGTTCTTACCTGTGGCTTGAATGGTGAACCTGAGCCCATTCAGAAGCTACAAGACTTAGTAAATAAAACAATGTGGAAAAAATGCTGTTTTTCAGGTGGTCCAGATGCAGATTACATATGTGCTGGTTCAGCGCGACAACACTCTATTTACATATGGGAACGCAGTCTTGGTTCGTTGGTAAAAATTTTGCATGGAACTAAAGGAGAAATGTTACTTGATGTTGTCGTAAGTGAAAAATATTTTTTCACAGTAACAACAGAAAAATTAAAAATCTGCTTTTATGGATGGCATCTCATAGTGGCATCCTTTGCGAGCAATTATTGCGAGCATATCAAGCGGCGTTGTTTCCATTTGGGCTCAAGCACAAGTTGAAAATTGGTCCGCGTTTGCACCCGATTTTAAAGAACTTGATGAAAATGTAGAATATGAAGAACGCGAGTCGGAATTTGATATCGAAGATGAGGATAGATCGCCGACAAGAGGCCATCAAGATAAAGAAGATGAAGATATTGAAGTTGATGTGGACACAATCGAACCAACACAACATTATTTGAGCAGGTATAAATTTACTTACCATTTGAATCAAATATCTCATTTCGTAATTACTCGAATAAAGCGATGAAAGCGAGGAAGACGAAGAAAAAAGTCTTGTATATTTGCCGGTCTCTTTGGAAATAGATGAACCAGAAAACATAGATGGATCATCATTAGTTAATCAGCATCCAAATCAAAACACTTCATCACCTGCAACGCCTCAAAAGAATGCTCGATCTGTCAAAGCTGTTGACATCGAGTTGCAAAACACATCGAACGAAGGTAAGAGGTTAATAATTAATTTTTTGATGCGTAAGAGTAAAGCAAATACTTATTTAAAGGAAGTATCAAACACATGGGTCATGGAGGAGCTGTGCCTCCTGAAAAACCGATACGCGGTAAAACCGCTCGTCCAGGAGGCAAACGAGCGTCGATGTCTACGAGTTCTGAGATGACGAACAAACGTAAGAAAAAAGTGGTATATTGCGGTCAGTCGCCGGGCTTCGAGTGAAAGCTAACGAAAGAATTTGAAATATTTTGTAAATTGCGCCGCGAGACGAGATGAAATAAAGGTCCCGTTTGAAAGTTATTTTAAGAAAAAGTCTCTTAAAAAACATTCGATGCGAAAGCGAAAACGGCTTCAATGAGGTCACAGTAAACGATGGCATCGAAGGGACCTCAGGTACAGGGAACCGATGGCAACGACTATTTGCACCGCCAAACGGTGGCCACTCACTATCAAATTAGGTAACCATTTCACATGTCTTCCCTACGCTCGATTCACATTTCCGTCGTTCGGTGTTTCAGTGCTTTAAACAAATCGCGATTAAAATTTTGTATAATTATGCATTACCTATTATTCGCATTGATGCTCTCCAAATTGATGGATGACATTTTGGATCGGTTCGATATCTTCATATTGCAATTGCAGGAACTTTATATTCCAAAGCCACAATTATGGGAATGGTGGTGGTGTTCTTCCGTTCTTTTCTCTTTTATAGCTCTCAAAGCAATCAAAAAGAATAATGTTTCCTCTATGAAGACCTATGCAATAGCAACCTTGTCATCAGCCTTCTTACCTTTGTTTTACGCTTTAGGCCATTATTTCAACGATGTTTGGGTATTCTGGGGTATGTGTATATCAACTTTGAACCAATTTTACCTCATTACTTTTTTAAATGTTACATCTCATTATTCAATTGATACTTTAACCCTTGTAGAGTCAAGAGACATAAAGAAAGTATCCGAAGTGTGGCAAGGTTATCCTGTTGGAGTTCTGTGGTATTTCTTTCTTTTGGTTGCACTTCAAGTACATATCTTCGAACTTTATTTTTCGGTTAAATTAATCCGAGCCTGGGTTGTGCGGAGGAATAAAAAAGATTAATTAAGTTGTGTTTCAATTTTGCAAATTTTTGTCCTTAATAAGTAAAGAGGAATGAACTTGTTCTTTTTAATTCACTGCCACCTCCAACGTGACGTTTGAACAATGTTTTGGTGCAAATCTGAAAAATTTAAAAGTGCGAAAAGAGATGCCTTTATTTTCACTTATTTTGATGACCTATTTGCTTCCTGTAGATTTTGTTGCGAGGAATAAATTTTTGAACCAATTTTGCACACTCGAAAAGGCTTTTCACATGATTGTAAATAAGGTACCTTTTCACCCCTTATTTTTTACTTTTTATGTCCATCGTCAACCGTTTTACGGATATTTATCTAATTTTAAGTCATTTTTATTAATATATATATTTATTAAGACTTTTTAACATGCATGGAATGAAGATTAATAGAGTGGAAGACTTTGCTTCTCTTTACTGTATATCAAAAACATCAACATGCGAACCATTTTCATAATTTCCTGTTTCAAGCAAATTAAATAATTTCTTTATAGTGCTTTCTGGTTTAAGCAAATTTTTTTCTTCTTTGAAGAATTCTTTGTTAAATCCTTCTTTCTTCAAAATATCGACCATTTCGGTTTGAAGCGGTCCAGGTGCATAGTTCAATACACTTGTATTCTCCATTTCTAGTGCCACGCTGCGAAAATATGCATCTCTAGCTGCTTTGCCTATTGATACGAGAGTGAAACAGTTATACTAACAGTAAAGGTACGAAATGTGAAGAAAGATTTTACCCGCTCCATAGATGGAAAGACCTTTAATTGCTTTAACAGCAGCCAAAGAACTAATATTTACAATTGTGCAATGCTTTGCTTTCGACGCAAACTTTCGCAAAAAAGCAGAAGTCATTTTGATTACAGAGAACACATTGCATTCGAAGTAACTCTTAATAAATTGCGAATCTTGAAGAGTGAAACTGTCAACAAGTTGATTCGGATCGCCTACAGTGCCGGCATTGTGGATGATGATGGCTTCGTCAAATTCGTCGTTGATTTTTTGCAATGATTTTTCAAAAGCATCTTGGGTACTTTCTAAGCTTAAATCGCCAACAAGCGCATCGAAAACATTTATTTGTGGAGATTTACTTTCAATAGTAGCTCTAACTTCGCTGAGAAGTTGGGCGTTTCGAGCGAGCAACAATAACGTAAGCATTGCATTTTCATTTTTAGTAACCTCAGAGTGAGACGCGATGAATCGATCGCAAAAGCACTCGGTCAAAGCGCGTCCCAATCCTCTGCTCGCCCCTGTGACGATAAGTAAGACCTTTCCTTTGTGGAATACCATCTTCTGAACGTAATCTTCGGCTTATGCTTTGCCTGTTAACAAATCTTGAGTTTAAGCCACACCCATTCGGTGCGCGGAGCAAATGGCAAAACTTGTAGTAACAAATTTAATTTTTGAAGTCGATTTTGAAATAATTTATTTGACAATTTTACACTTAAAAAATTGTGATAATTTTCTTCATTTCACGCTTTCAATAAAAATCTTTTATTATAAACTTAATAATTCACTATTATAATTCAATTGATAAACTTTCGTAAAGACTGCGCACAACTTGCACGTTTGATGTCAAAAGCGCGTTGTATTGTTTTATCTGAGCGAAGATTAAATTTTCGTTGATTTCCTTTTCCTCCTTTAAAACAAAAAAAAAAGAGCTTTAGACAAAAGTTTCCTCAGTTTCTTCACTTTTCAATTGTTTACCTTTGCAATTAACTTTAATAGAGAGTCTCGACTCGGCGCTGCTTTCAAACAAATGTTTACAATTTGTCGCACAAACCAATTGTGATGTTTCTGAAGTGTTTCCTCGTAGGCTCGTCCGAACAAAGCGCACAACGCATCTGAGCGCTCGTTTTTCTCGAAATCTTCGATGAAGTATTGTAAAAATAAGCTAAGAAAGTGTAGAGCTCGAGTTAACCACAAAAGTTTGTCTCTTCTGGTTTCGAGATCTATTCCTTTTGCAGTGGGTTCAGTCGAGTGTTGAGCAACGATTGCATCCAAACGGCTGAATAAGTTTTGATCATAATTGTAAATAAGAGACAACGCGTCGATATTCCCGTTGATATCGATCAAAATTGGGGTGAAAACAGCACCCAACAATTCGACAAATTTTGCCACGCCTTTTGAGGCCTCCAAGTAATCTTCTGTTTGAATGATGTTCGATTCTGGTTTTGGAAATGGAGTGAATACAGTGAATACAGTCTCGTACGGTTCGATTTCGCTTTTTTCGTTGTGATCGACACCACCGCTTGTTTCCATAGTTTTTGGACGCAGGTTTTCTCAGACTTTATTTCGTCGCGTTTCGCTTTCGTGAGCTTAAAATCGAGTTCAAATTTACATTAAATGTTCGAAAACGAAGAATGAAAGTGTGAATTGAAGCAACATTAGTTTCACTTATTTGCAGCTTGTGTACCGATGTTTAGCGGCTGTTTACGCACACTCGTAACTTAAGGTGGGTGTGATGCGTGAGTGTGCCGCTTAATGCAATCATCGTTTTATTGTTTCACTTTGTTTTTAATGATCCCGAAGTTGGGGGATAGGAAAAGCAATGCAACTAAAGTAAAACTCTCTTTTTAAATTTTTTCTCTTGAAAAAATATATTAAAATTCGTGAAATGCTCCTTTTTGATCGAGAGTTTAGTTTCGCGACTTAATAAATCTAAATTTTGATTTTTTAGATAAGATAGCTGATTAACTTGTTTGCAATCTTTTTCAAGCGCTCTTGACAAGGGTTTGTTTTCATTTATTATTAAGAACTGTCCCGTTCTAACGAAAGAGAGGAACGCACACCGTTTGAGATAAGCTTTTATTAAACGAAAAATGTTCGTATGTCGAAAGCTCCAAAAATATGCGTCGTTCGTGTCTATTAAAAGCCGAACTCTGCTACATACGACAAGGAACCGTTGGTCCATTACATTATTTGAAATTCTTTTTAAAGATCAAAATCAATAATATTTTTTGTTTAGTGATGCAAAAACATTATTATAAAAGATAAAAATTTCAAAGTTTGCTATGAGTTAACATCATTTGGTTCATTTCTTGCAAAGTCTCTGAAAGTTCAGATTTGAATTTGTGAACATCGGCGACACCGCTGTCACGTTGAAAAGCACTTAATCCAAAGGTTATTTGATTTGCTGCTGGATTATAACAGCAACCGTAACCATCTTTAACCAATGGTCCGTAGCACATGAACGAATCAGCATACCTACTAGCCACTTGCGAAGTTGATAATCGGTAGTATTTGCTTTCTTTATACACTTCATTGGTCAGTAGTTTATTTAAAAGCTCGTAATCTTCTTTATTCAAAATATTCCGTGCATCGCTCCACTTCCAAACGCCCTCTTTCACCTCTTTGGCAATGCATTCAAATGCTGAGAAAAAAATTTGAATTTTTTAATAGTTTTTTGGTAAATTTACCAAGAAATATTCGATCGATACCAAATCCATTTGCTACATCATTAACCAATTGCTTGTGTTGCTCGATAGCTGCACGAAGAGTAGTGTAATTCGGTTCTTGGCAAAGTTTCTCAAGGCTTGCCGTAACGCTTTTAATTACATCTGTTCTTCCAAGAGAAAACTTTCTCATACTCGAAGTTTCGTAGCATGCACCTTAAATAGGAAAATTCATAAGAATTGATAGATGCTTTTAAATTCACCAGAAATACCAAAATATTTATGCATCCGATAAAAGGCCCAACATATTGCGACCTGTATCCAGGAATCAGGTGAAAGTCGAAGCGATTTTATCAATTCTTTGCCGTAGTTGCGAAACTGAAGAACATCCACATCCAGAGTGTTTACGAATGCCTCATAATCGTCTATGGCTTTTTGAGACAGATTTACTATTTCCTCTCTATTGTTCGGTGGAATCAAATCAAGACTTTTAACATTCAGTGTTGGATTAGCTAATTTTGCATCTGCTCTTTTTGGATTCTGAAAAGAATTGAAAACAAAATCTAATATGGAAACCACTGTTCCTGCTTCTGCAGGAGTATGTTCATAACATATTCCAGTTCCCAAAAGTTTTTCTCCGCCATTCGAAGTAACAAAAATAAGTTGAATCGTTTTATCAAACCAACGGTTACCAATATTCCGAGAATCTCCATGTAAAATCTGTTTGCCCATGTTCGCAGCGTAGTTGGAATCGAAAAGAGCTGTTAAAACAATGCTTGAAGTGTAAAGAATTTTACGCACAAACTTACCGTCTTGATCAATGTGATCAAGAGAGACCATGAATGAAGCCTTTCGAATTGAGTTGACACTCTCATTATTTAATTTTTTGTATATTTTGGCCCATTGGGAACGCGGAAGACTGGAAAAGCAACCGACAGGAACCTCTTTTACGGTGTTCTTGTTGAGAATGTGGAGAATTTGTTCACATAATGCTTGTGCAACATTTAATCTGTTATTTATATCCTTCAAATCTATGTGAGGAATCACGATTTCATAGAATTTGTTGTTTCGTGCAACAACTACATTCATGTTGTTATCATTGATGTCTCCATATTCAATAGTATCCACAGTTTCACCCGGAATACGACAAGTTCCATAAATTTTATTGTATTGATCATTACAAATTCGCCCTGATTCTGGATATTTTCCTTCTTTTAATAATTGTTTAAAATGTAAAGCTTCGGTAATTGCTTTACCAACAAAATAAGCCACATTATCTTTGCCGACAATTCTAACTTTAGGACCGATGAAAGCAGGATTCGACCAAATCATGACCGAATCTCTACCTTCGAGATAAGCTTTTTGCGTCCACCAATCTTCAGATAACCAGTTTTTCGATTTCGCCGCTTTTGCTTGTAATAGGCTGTGCAACTTGACGCCAGCTTTGTTTTCAGCACCGAATTCATTGACAAGTGAGCAAAATTCGGTGTAGTGTTGCGAAGAAAGTGCAAAAGGAATAGCAGCCAGCTTCAAGCGGTGCAAAGTATCTGCCAACGGAGGCACGGGCAGTGAGGGCAGTGAAGATGACACTTCATTTGAATTGCCTATGGTTTTCATAGATGTTGATGAATAGTAACGCGTTTGCAATCGCACTGTGAACGATGCTTTCAACGAATTTGCCGCTCTTTGCAAAATACGACCATAAATCATATTTGAATTTGATGAAATAAAGTGAAGAACGGAGAAAAATAGAACGTCAGAAAAGCGAACGCGGGTCAAAGGTTTTTATCATAGTTTTAATGAAAGTTGATTACAGACAACATCGCAACATAAAAAGTGTCGGCCGAAGATAAGAGTACAGTCGTTTCTTTGCAATTCTGCTCGCAGCGACCTTCGCTTCCAATCGTTGTTTACCACAAATTTCGTCGTTTTTCAATTCGTAACTTAATGCTTAAACGTTGAATGAAATGTTACCTTCGCTTCAACACGTCGAAAATGCGTTTCAACAGTTGCAACTGAATTTTTAATCGAAATGCGGACACAACGCTGAACAGGTAAACATTTTATGATCGAAGCAAACCGTTCACTTCGAAACACTTTTTTAACGTCTGGTCGTATCGTTAGTTTTGACGCTTTGTGCCTCGAATAAAGTGCATTTTCCTTCTCTCGGTTTCATTTCCAATTGCTCCTCCTTTCAAATGGGAGTAACACAGTTCAGTGGGCTCACTGTATTTGAAGGCATTATTCGAGCACAAAGTGTAAACACTTTCGCTTTTTGCGTCCGCTTTAATGCGGCCTAAATTCGATTTCTGAACGCGTTTGTTTAGCTTATTTTCAGTAATCATTTCTATTTGTTTCTATTGTTTTCTATTTAAATTTCAAAATTTAGAAAAATTTAATTCGCAATAAGATCACTTATTAAAAATTGCGGTCAAAGCACTTTTGATGAAAGAGTAAAACTTTTTCTGAGTACTGCAATGTTTTTTATAATCTTCAACACTCACTTCCGATCCGAGCATTGTTCAGTTTGTTGTTTGCTTCTTCAGAATGCAGTTTGAGGCAAGAGTTTCGACATGTTTGAAAAAAGAAATAGAGTTGAATGTAAAAAACAACAAACTTCAATTTACAGGAAGTTTCCGATTACTTTAGTAAAAAAGAGTTAAAAGCAAAATCTTGAAGAAGCGATCTTTTAAATTCACTTTATTTGTGTGCCTAAAAATTTTATCAATTTCTTTAAAATTTTCCTATGCATTTATTGATTTTTCAAACGCATTCTGAAAGTCACTTTCGATTCGATTAAATACGTGAATTTAGGTGAGTTAACAAAAACTGTCTATAAGCAAAATTTTTGAAAACGTTGCACAAAAAAAAATTGAGGCTTATGAAAATTAAACAGCAATTTCAATGTTTCAGTGACTGAATATTTCATTCCCAGAGTATTGAAATAAATTAATAACAGTTTTCATTTTCATTCGAGCAATTTAAAAAATTTGATAGTTTAAATTTTATGCTTAGCATCAATCTCTCAAAATTCTTCAAATCATTACAACCATTTTTTAGAAGTTTATATTTTACTTATGTTGTGTTTTTCGTTTTACCGTTATAAATGGATCGCCTATGCAATCCATCTGCATATACAGTCAGGGACAAAATGTTTTGCGTCTAATCTTGCACTCGACGCTGATATCGCGCATTTTAAATGCAAAATTCAGATTAGAGCTGAGGGAAAATATGCAAAATTATTTTATTTACTTTTGCTATTCGCTATTCATATTTAATATGGTAGAGGACCGCCGCGAGATTCAATAAGCATTTGACACTTTGTAGGCATTGAACTTACCAAATTGCTGCAAGTTCTTATATCTCTTCTAATGCTTTGTCATTCACGTGAAATAGCGCAGAATAAGTCAAATTCTGAATTTTACAAAAGGTTGAATTACAAACTATCTCGAGCTCTTCGATTTCCGTTATGGCTCGTTTACGCCCACAATTGAATAGATTTATTAAGAAAAGGTTTATCTAATATTCATAAACAACGTGTGATACGCCCTTTCTTAATAAATCTATTCAATTGCCTTTGTAATTCGAATTTACCGCATCTGTGTTGTTGTATCATTTTAGCCATTTAAGCATTGTCCTAACGTCGCAAAAAAATCATGGGCTATCTCAATCGGTTCCATTCCCATATGATGAAGCAGAACAAATTTAAACCTTGTCTTTATGCCTGTAACAGGCATTTTTAAAATACTTTCCTTGAGTTGAAATGAATAGTTGAATTTCTTTTCCCCTTAGCTCTAATCTGAATTTTAAATTTGATGAATATGCAACAATTTGTTAGAGTATTTTGATTAAGAGAATTTTTAACTTGATTTTCTCAAGCAATTGATAGGTAATTCAAATTTAAAATTTGTTATTGAAAAAAAAAATCAAAATTAAACTTGAAAGAAATTGAAATTTATTTGCTTTAAAATTTAACTTGAATCAGATTTCTTGGTTTTTTATATTGGAAAATCGATGAGTTTGTAATGATAACAATATGAAAATTGGTATAAATAACCGACAACTTGAAAATTTAAAACTATTTAAAACTCTCTTATCTAATCGTCAACATAATCTTAATAAAAAGAATGATAATTTAGTTATAATTAATTAGATAAGTTAGTTATAATTTAATCAGACGCAATTGCTAAAAACTCATTTCATTTAACAACTATTCAAACCTCATTTTTCCCTTGTTAGGGACAAATGGTTTTTAATTTAAATGAACAATGTGGTTTGTTTCTGATTTGATATCAATTTCGATAAGTAACAATAGTTTTTTTTCTTCATAATCTAAAAAGTGTGAATTCCTTCCACTCGACTATCAATTGTTGGTTAGTGTGACGGATATAGAAAATGAAGCGAAGATGCGATGTTTTCTTCCTCATTCTTTTTTCGTTTTATTCATCGACACCGACGAATTCTCTAATTTGTGCTCCAGCAAACAAATCGGATACTTTCACCATTTATCATTTGTCCAATGTCGGAGCTCCGCATCACAAGTTATTCGATCATCAACGTGTGTCGACTCATTGTGAAATCCTCTTGAAAAATTTCTCTACCTCTGTGACTGAGTTCTCCTCTTGTGCCATAATGAATTCAATTGATTACAAACTTTGTGAAAAGTGCGTTCAAAAATATAATAACTTGCTCAACATTTACAAAGAACTAATGGATTATGATGCATACAATTGTTCATTTAATTTGCTGTCTGAAGATAGTTTGAACAACTTGGCTTCTTTCTATAATACTGCAACACAAATATGGCATAAAGGCAATTGCAAATGTGAGTGAGATTTTGATTTTTTTAAATATAGATAATCAATATCGTTTTTACAGTATGTTTCGACGCAAATGATCATTTGAACGACGAAACTAAAAATTTTCATAAGCTATGCGATATTCTTCAACATTGTCTCGAAAATGCATCGGCAGCGGGTTCAAATGACACGTGTGCTTGTTGTTATGGAGCTTATTCAAACTTGACCAGTTACTACTACAAACTTTCAAATTTACACAACTATCAGCTTTGTTACGACATTATTGAATCTGTACTCGCAGAAAACTTTTTTTATACAAAAATATTAATTTGATTTTCGCAGATGAAAGACATACAAAAATCATGGAGCTTTGATTACAAATGCCACTTGCCGAAGCCTTCGAAAACATATGTTTACATATGGGGAACAATCGTGATATTATCTCTATTCGTTTTTTACATTTTTATGCGAGCTTTTTCAACCGTTCAGCAGTCAGAATTGATTCAACGTAAGTTATTTTATAAGAGAAACTCGGAATTTCATAAAACCTAAATGATAAAAAGCATTTAAAATTCTTGACAAAAAGGGTTGAATCTTTTTAAGTTTCTAATTTGGTAGAATATCGATGGATATATTCCAAAAAGTTTGTAAATATTTCATAGACTTTACTTATGGTAATAGGATTATTTTATTCTCTTTCATGTGATGCGCTTTTTTCTAATTGAAAATGTATTTTGCAGAAAAAAGATTGGGACTTTCGTTAGAAGCTTCATTACAACGAAGTACAAGTTATTGGCGACGATTATCGCGATCTTTCAGCCGTAGTTCACACAATTGAAGATAATGCGTTTACATTTTATTAATATAAAGCAATAACTTCATAGGTTACTGCCTTACAAAAGTGACAGGAAACGTCTTCAATGTTTTCTTAAAAGCATCAACATTGCGAATAAAATATTGTTTACTATTGTATCCTGTGAATTGTAAATTGTAATTCGATAGTGTTTCTTTTGCCTCTCCAGCTTCATTTCCTACAATCTGAATGCTTAACTTACGTCGTGAGGGGAATTGTAGCATTTGATGAAGTGACCAACGCTGAAATTCACTTAATGAAATCGTTTCCAAACAAGTAACTTCTTTTTTCAAACGATCGAAACAATGATTTTGAGAAACGATTTCATTCCAATTTCTAGATACTTCTTCCATTAGACTTAGATCAGGTACACTTTTGCATTTGATCCGAGAACGTACGAGGTTTGCAAACTGTTCTTTACTCATCTGTTCAATTTTCTGTCCAAACTGTTTTATGAAATTTTCGACTTTCTCATCGATAAAGTCACAATCATACTTTTTAGTTTCATAAACAACGGTGATTTTTAGCCCACCAATTCCATTTGTGTCTAAAGGTGAGTTGGAAACTTCATAGCCAAGTCCCTGTTGAGTTCGTAATGTGTCAAAAAGTGGCTCTTCCATTGCAACGGAAAGCAGTTCAATTAAACAATTAGTTTTTATATCTAATGATCCAATTTGATAATAATTTATTAAAACTGAATGTCTTTCTTCAGGATTAAATGTTTTTACTCTCAGCACTGATTCACCTTTAGGCAGTTCATTAATGAGCAAATCTCGTGTTGATGAATAGTGTCCACCTTTGAATAAAGAAACTACATTATTAACTATTGTTACAGCTTCTGTTTCTGAGATATTCCCTTGAATAAGGCATTCGTTGTAAACGCTTCGAAAAAATAACTTTACAGTTTCCAAAACGTCTTCTTGCGTTATCGTTGCAATTTCTTTAAATTTTTCGAGCGATGTAAAGTACTTTGGTTTGAGTATTGACATTCGCAAAGATTCCGATAACTCTTTTGAGCTTATGAAGTGATTGTAGTAATTTCGTGAGAGATCTGTTTTTATATTCTCGAACATCTGCTTATCAAACGAGCAGTTAACCGCTCGTTTCATAACTAAGTTAACTAAATTTGGTAATTTATGATTAAATCCATAAAATTTAAAATGAAGTTTTGAATTTGACATCACTGTGACTGAGTATCCAAGATCAGCGCAATAGGCAGGGTACACATCATCTTTTAGAACTTGTTTCAATATTTCAACAAAAAGATCAAGACAAATGTGATGACGAATTGTGAGTTCTATGGCAGTAGGCGTTAAACAGAACAAAATAGTGGCTTTGGGAGATAGAAATGTTTCGTCTTTTTTGTACCAAAGCATACAATCTTCATTTTGGATGATTGCAAGAGGATAATTGTTTGAAGTTTTATCCATTTTCAATATGGTAAAATCAGTTGCAATGAATGGATTCGATTCCGGAAATTGAACTTCTCCATTGAAAACCAAAGAAGGATCAAAATCCTGTACCCAACGATCGGGGATGACTTCGGTTTTATATTCAGTTTTCATCCAATGCTCTTTTTGAACTGGTTTTGAAGATTTTTCAAAAGCTAACCCACTCAGCAGAGTAAAGTTAGCTTTCTTACTGGTCAAAAGCTGCAAGCAATTGCGAATTACTTTCTCATCATAGATGTAAAATAAATTAACTGCCAATATATCTTCAATAGGATAATGAAAATATCTAAGTGCAAGTTTCTTCGTTGAATCTGAAGAACTTATCTCTTCACGAAATCGAAAAGAATTGAAAGCTGTCTGTGATTCTTCTTCAAAAAAATATTTTTGTGGACCGTTTTTTCGTAATAATTCGATGAAAGCGAATACATATTTAACAACTTCATCAAGCTTATTCAAACCCTCATCAGTTAAATCAATTGTTATAGTAAAAAGAGATTGGTATTTGTTTTCTTCAAAATCATCGCCACTATTTCCTGATTCCAATTCAATTGCAAGTCCTTTTCGACGAAGAAAAGATAAAAGACTTCCTTTGCCTTCATGCCCAATTAGACCACCGATGTGACTTATTGGGTTAATTTTATAGTGTTTACGCATAGAAGGCAACCACCAAGTTATGATTAATTTATTTGTTTGTTCAATTGGTTTGACTATGTAATACTTGAAAAATTTTTCAGAAAAGGGAGAACTTTTGATATTTTTCTCATCAAAATTCAGATTTTTTTGAGGGATATCTTTAAAAATTTGAGTGACCCATGATTCAAGAGTTTGTAAACTTTCTTCGGCTTGAACAACTAAAACCATATTCTCCGCAACATAGTATTTGTTGTAAAATTCTATCAGTTTGCCGCGAATGTTGATACCTTTCTTAGCGGGGATGTCCTGCAAAGTCTTCTTATTTCCCCACGAAAACTTTTTCAAAGGGTGACCGTCTTTTGCAAATGCAGTAAAGAACATTTCCATTCGAGAAGGTTGATCGCTAGAACTTTCGACAAACTCTGTGTCCACAGGTTTGATTTCTTTTTCAATACTTGTTTCTTTTAAGAGAGGAGCGATAAAATATGAGGCAAACATTTGAAGCGATTGTTTGAAGAATTCATTCGGAATTTCGAATTCAAATAAAGTGTACTCGTATGAAGTGCACGCGTTACTGTACCCGCCGTTATTATTGAGAAACATATCGAAAGCATTTTCCTGTGGGTACTCCTCACTTCCCATTGTTATAACATGTTCTAAAAGATGTGCCAAACCCGGAACAGTGTCGGGATCGTTGAAACTGCCAACATTCACATAGAGACAAGCGGCTGCCAATTTCTCGTCAGTGCCGCATTCGCTGTCGACATCGCTTTCGGAATCACTTTCACTTATACTATCCTCATCACTCGATACGTGCTCATTGAGTGAAGAAAGCTTCTTCGTGTACTGATTTTCAATGAAAGACTTCTTCGAAGGAAAGAGTTTGTTCACTTCTTGTGATCGATTGGTGTCAGAGACGAGCAATGCGTGAAAACCATTTTGAAGTTGAATTCTTTTATAGTTTTTCTTGTCGCTAACAGACTTAAAAATGCCACTGTTCGCGTCTTTTGTGAGACACTCGTCGAAAGCGGTTCCAATCATTTGCGACTTTGTTTTGCACAATTTTGACAAAACACGTGTCAAAATGCAGGCAATCGGGCGCCGCATTCGGTGGGTGACCGATGGCTGCGCGCGCATTCGATTCGTACGTTGTGCGCTGAAATTTTTCGAGTTTCAGCTTTGAATATCAAAGTCGAAAGCAACTTTCACGCTGATTTTGCATTCCGCTATTGAGACAAATTCATGTTTTTAGTAATATTTTTGCGAAAACTGAATTATTTTGCTTACAGAAAGCAAATGACAACGTTTCGGACCGCACTCGGTCCATCATCACTTCAAGATTGAAAGTTTTTGAGTTTTAAATTTACGTAATCACGTGCTGTCGTGTCGAGAAACACATGCTTCTCCGAGACATGTTTTACACCACAGTTTCCACTTGTTCTCGGGTTGCGATATTTGCGGGCGTTAAGTATGCAGACTTTAGTAGAAAATGCGTTTTACTGAAGTACATTTTACCAGAAGTATTTTAGAATATTTAGTAATATTGGCAGAAAAGCAAATTAATTTTAAATAACATAAAAGTATGAAGAAAGTCTTTTGGCAATTTTAGAATTTCAAGTTTTTTAATCTTCATATTAATAAACTTACTGGATTTATTGATAATAAAGGCATAATCGTTTTGAAACACGATTTAAAAGTGAATTTTTAATAAAATATTTTTAGAGAGTATGGCTTCAATCGATTTCTTGTCCTGTCTTCAACAAAGTCAATGCTTTTTCCAGATTAAGTATGGCTGTTTGTACGTCTTCGTACTGGAGAGAACTTCCTGCGTATTTACAATATTTTTGTGCTTTCAATAATGATTCTGGCTTAAGAGGAGTTCCATCTGTAAAAAAAAAATTGAGATGATAAGAACAAATGAAAAAAGAAATTACTTTGCGCAACAAGGCTTGAGACAGAGGATGTATTCGTGTAAATTGGTATATTCTCAGTAGGAGGCTGTTTTGCTGAAAAAGGATCAAAAGTAGGCGTTGCGGCAGAAGAATGGTCGGAAGGCGGTGGCGGCAGAGTGATACTGTCTGAAGTGTTTCCTGAAGGAAAAGTTGCTGAATAATCTTGGTTTTCGATTTCATCTTTATCGCTTGTCGGAGGAAAGGGTTGATCACCGGTTTTTAAGCACTTGTTGATATATGCTGCTCTCCATTTCGCATACTTTGATTTCTGAACCGATTCCTCAGAGACTTCACCAAACACTGACAAACAATCAAATAATTGAGATGCTGTAAAATATAATTTTGCGGTATTTCTAAAATTAAAAAGTTTATTAAATTTTAACTAGAAATTTCAAATTTAAAATTTACTTTGTTGCTCTCGCAGATCGGTCTTCATTATCTGCTTTTTCAAATAATTTCATCGCGTAATTTTCAACATGTGATTGAGCCACAAGCTCGTTGCTGATCATTTCATTATCCTTATGTGCTTTCTTGAACTAAAATGCTAAAGAGTTGAAACAAGCGTGTGTGAATGGAAGACAACAAACCTCTTCCAACCAAGCCATAACAGAAGCCAAGAATTGACGACTCTCTTTAGATTTGGAATCAATTTTCAGTCCCATTTGCACAGCGTACAGACGACACCAATACGTGATAACAGGATCAACCTTTTCATGATCGGCAGCATTTTTCAAGATTGCAAGAGTTTGTTTCAAAGTCGGAGGAACGTTTGTGAAACTAGCCATTTTAAATATACTGTCTGTTTGAAGATAACACAAAATTTACAAATGTTGTTTACTAAAAGTAGTAAAAGCTGTACAAAACAGCGAACGCTGTAAATAAAAAACTATGGCTTCTGTTAAAAATTGAGATTTTCTTTTTCTTTGCACTCTTCGGGCTCCAAATCTTTCCACCAATCGTTTGGAAACAGATATTTAAGTATTTCGATTTCTTCGCGAGGAACGGGCAACTCGACGCCCATAAAAGTGACGGTTTCGAGTGGTTTTTCGATTAAACGCGGAGGAAAGCAATGAATCAACGAACAAGAATCGGGAGGAATCAAGCGATTTTTCCAACCAACACGACGGTATTGATTAATCACTTGATTCTCTTCGAATATAATCAATTTAGCAAACGGGTCGCTGCCGTTAAACGTAGTCACAGTGTAAACGCCATCGGAAGAGCTGTATTCTATCAGCAATCCTTCGCGTTTAAATGTACGAAAAACGAATGTCTCGTCAAAGTTGGAGATCTCTTCGTTCAGCAGACAGAGTTCGACATATGGAAGCCACGGAAACGCTTCTTTCTTTTTCAAAGCACCCCAAAGCGAGTTGTAACAAAGAAAGTACGACACTCGCAACGAATCGAGTGCTTTCTTCGTTCGGTACAGCAACTCGAATAGCTTCGATCTCGAGTC
Organism: Dinothrombium tinctorium; assembly: GCA_003675995.1. Lineage (NCBI taxonomy): Eukaryota > Metazoa > Arthropoda > Arachnida > Trombidiformes > Trombidiidae > Dinothrombium > Dinothrombium tinctorium. The sequence goes on from NCKU01001651.1 coordinate 21,748, forward strand.
CGGCGAGTGATGGCAAACGATCTCTTTCTTGTGACCGCTTTCGTCGCGCGAATTGAGTGTCAATCGAAAGATGAGAACAAAAACGGCGAACGTTATCAATGCAAGCAGAAGCCGACTCCGAATTCGCAGTAATCTCAAACGCATCCTTCACTGCTCATTGTTCGTCTTTCGATTTCTCGTCAAAATGCGAAAAGAGACGCGAACAAAGCGAATGTCGCAAAAGGCTCTCACCTTTGACACGATTTGCAAATCTACAGCCAACGAACGCCTCGTCGAACGAATCCCAGCGACGGCATCGAATGAGTGCAGTTGCTTTGCAAACAGCAAAATACGTGCAGCAGCGATTCGCTCACTGAACGCCTCCAATTTTTCTGCCTTTTTCAAAACGCAGATTCAATTGTTTCGCTTTCTGTTTTTAAACATAATTCAACTTTTATTAACAAAACTTTTTTTTATTCAAGTTTTGAATTCAGCGTTTATTTTTTAAGCGAAAGAAGCTTAGAAATCGCATTACTCGAATGATTATTTGTGTAAAAACTGGTCAAATGCAATGTGACTTTTGGCAAAACATTTATAACTGCGTGAAACAATTATTTATAAAAATGTAATTATTTTTCATAGCTAAGAAATGAAGACACATTGGCAGGTTCGATGAATTCAAGGTAACCTCTGTCAACTAGTTTTTGTAATGCATGTCTTATAGGAACACGGGGATCGTTTTCGCTCGCTTCGTATAAATCCACTTCAAATGGAGCTTCGGTTTTCTGCAAGAATTCATTTAAATATTAACAGAGAAATTAGTATCGGTACCTTAAATATTGCAACTAATGGATTGTCTAACTCTTCCAATGCTTGACCAATCATCCTTGCATGATTATCACTCCAATATTTTTTATTAGCGGGGCGTATATTATAAAGCTTTGCAAGAAACGTATGAATAGGTGGAATTTTAACATGATAAGGTGGCAATTCCTTCAAACTAAAGAATGGAAAATGATTATGAAAAAGATATTAATCAATTAATTTATTTATCTTTTACATACTCGACAAAAGATACCGTATCTGTGTTTCCATAATCAACATACAAAACATCAGCTGTACGGTTGACTCTATTAACTTTAAGAATCAAACCACGATACCAACAATCATCTGAAAACTTTGCGCAAACAGCTTCTCCTAAAGTAAAAATATTGTTATTATTCATATGTTAAAATAGTAAAACGACTACCTTTATTAAGATTTTCTCCAACCCATTTAAATGATCGCACATCAGCACGCATTCGCTCAATCGAACTCAAAAACTTTTCATTCTGCTCATTTATCATACACTCTTCTTGATGAATAGGGTCATTAATATGAACAGCTTGAAGGTAAATATAATTGTAAATTGTTGGATAAGAAACCACGACTGGATAGTAGACATTTAAAGAGAAAGATAAGTGGTTCGCTTCATATGGACTTCGTTTTACAACTTCTAAAACATGTTGAATACTTGAAGGTAAATCATCAAGTTCAGTATTGTCTTCGACAATGAGATCCTTATTTAGCAAAACTTGTTTCAGATCTTCATCATTAGGCAAATAAATTGATATTTTCATCGGAAATTTTCTAATCATATAATTCTACAAAAAAAAAAAAATATACAAGACAAATAAAATAGAAGGAAAGGTTTATAAACTAACCTCCCAACGAAATTTCAAAGTTTTGTCAACAAGTATTGCGTTCATTTCGCTCATCAATTTACCTCTTAAGGATTCATCGAAGAGCTTGCAATTATGCAATTGACCATAGAGTCCAAGCTTCGGGATTTCAATATTAAATACGTCAGAACTCAACTTCTCGGTGAATAATTGGTCTACATTTCCATAGTCCACAAATCGCACTGTCAAAACACCACAATTGGTAGTTTCATCACGAACTACACCTTGAATTTCGGCTCTGTTCCAGGTTTGATCAAAGTCAAAGTAGGCTGTGCAAGCTCTTCCTACTTCATAATGCCCAGTAAACGGAGTCAAACATTCTCGCTCCCTTAAAGCCTGGGTTATCGTTTGATTTATAATACTAATGGGTTGTGGACTTCCATCCGTTGTTACAATACGAAAGTGTATATTCAAATCTTGGTCGACTTCGGTTACTACAGCTTTAAACTCCGAATCAGCTGGAAA
>NCKU01001652.1:5839-23911 GCA_003675995.1 Dinothrombium tinctorium
AAGGATGAATGAATGATGTTTATTTTGTAGATGCTGAATCTTCTCCAAAATAAATAGTTCAGTCAAGGATTCCTCTGAGAGGACCGTGAAAAATAAAAAAGAAATGACTTCGATTTCTATTTATATTATAATATTTTAATCTTATGCAGTTTTTTATTTTGTCTCAGCAAAATAAGGAAAATAAATGGTTGAATTATGCATTTCTAGTTTTTAAATTAAATCATATAAGCTTCTTAGTAAGACCTTAAATCTATAAGCTTCTTGTTTGTCTGATGCCAATAAATAAATAAATAAATAAAATAAATAGTACACGTTGTAAAAATAAAAATTATTTTATGACATAAAAGGCAAGTTTTCGTCAAAAATGCATATATCATAGCTTTGCTTCTTTAAATGCATAAACTCAAAGTTTTCAATAATTTTACTAGTAAATTTTATTCACAATTCTGAACTTCATTCATTTCCTAAGATTTTCGATTTTAAAGGAAAACTTTTTATTTTAAAAATGAAGAATTTTTTAATTTAGCATATTTGATAATTTATTCCGTATTTTTAATGTAAAGTTAAAGGTATTACAGTCTTTACAAATTCATTTAATCAGCTTTCGAAAACTTTTTACCATTTTTTAAATAAATTTTTACTCAAACATTGATTATGTAAATCCAATGTGATTATTTCACATTTTTGTGAGCTATTTGTTTGTTGGTTAAATGAATTTGTAAAGACTGTATGCGTGGAACGAAATTAATTTTCAACCTCATTATTGTGTGAAATTATTTGTTTCATATTCTTATTTTAAAATTTATTTTTTATTTAAATGCAGCTTTAACCAAAACATTTTTTAAAGAATTTATGACTTTCGATTAAGTGTTGAAAATTACAAACCTTTATGTAAATAAAGCGATCGTGATCAAGAAAGCATAGAGAAACTTTTGTTTTTAAGTGAACATGTTTACTTTGAAATTAGAGCTAAATTTTAGTTACAAACTAAAGTGGTTACTTAGCATTAATTGTGTGAAACTGTGAAGATACATTAAATAAGTGAAAAAAAGTTGTAATGAACTTCATTTAATCAGTAAATTCTCAAGTGGTTCTAGTAATTTATAAAGCTTCAGGACTATTTCTAAATTCACTTATTTGAGTAACTGAATGCAATGTTAGTGAAATAAGTTTTAAAGGTAAACGTTTTTGAAACAGTAATTTTAAAATGTTATTGAAAAAAGTGAAATGAAAGTTGAAGTAACTTAAAGATTTTTTACTTGCTTTTCAGCTACAAAACGGATGAATTTAGATAAAATTCATAGCTGCACCTAAAAGCATATTTTAAGAAAGTTTTTTAATTAATCACATTTTCAAAAACATTAGAATAAGTGAATTTCAAGTCATTTGCTTTAATCGCACTATCTTCTGATTAGCTTTCAAGATAAAGTAGACAAAATAATTAAAAAAGATCAAAAGTTTTTTTTTAAAGAATCTTTTCGCTGATGTGTTTTTCTTGTACTCCTTTTAGATATATTCTCGATTCTCTTTTCTTTTGTCACGATCTACTCAATCTTAGTTGATGCTGCTTAACTCGTGGGATTAAAGGCTTTTGTATGCACAATTCTTGCTCTAACCAATTAATTAAATAAAGTTACTTTTAACAAAATAAATTTTTTCCGTTTTCTTCTTTGAAAAAAGTTTTAACAAAAGCTAAATGCAATGCATTTGTTTTTATTTATTTGCTCAACGTTGGATCGATAAATGAATTGCAAGTCTTCAATGCAAATGTTTAGATGAAAAGCGCTTGAAACTGATAGCGCTTTTCATTTGATTTACATTCATTAAACTTGCGCCAATCTTCAATGGTGCAATAAATTTTTATGAAAACAATGACGCAAATTTTTTCAACCTATACGTTTAGTTGAGATTTGTTTGAATTGATCTGATGTTTTCGCTTTTGATGATAAGCTCACATATTTTTGTTCGAACGAACAAGACTCAGATTTTGAAGTATCAAATTTAACTTTTCTTTTTATCTTCTCGCGATTGAATTTGCTCTCTTTTTAAGTTTAGATATTACTTTCTTCTATCAGTAATTTTCTTGTGTTCTCAAAAAAATCGCGAAATAAATTTTGTTAAAGCAACAGAACTTTTCAAGTTTCAGTAAGCAGGTGATCTATCTGGCATTAATCTAAGAGCGTGCACAAAATACTTCGCTTTAATAAATTACTGCGAGAATTGATTGTTTTTATAGATAAAACTTTGTGTTAGATTCCATTTTTATCATTTTGCATATTTTTACCATTGCGTTTTTGTAAGAATCAAGTCAAAACTCACTTTAGCCATTTCAATCCATTATGAAGCCCGTTTGGGTCACATTATAAATCAAATCTATCGATATAGTTTTGTTTTCAAGCTCAATTGAGGATAAAGGATAGACGAACGAAACTGGCAGAAATGTACGATGTAATATTTTTCTCTATGTTTCAAACAAAACACCTTAAAGACCTATTTCAAATAGACACTTAATGTTTGATGAATGACAGAGTTTTTAAGAAAATCAAGTGAATTATTCATATAAAAATTCGATTTTTGAAAAGACATTAATTTTGACACTATTACTGTTTTGAGTTAAGGTTAACGTTAACAAGAATATTTAAAATCTTTGGAAAAATCAAGCTTAAAGGCATTAAAGATTATCTTAAAAATCTATTTTAATCTTTTCACTAGATATCCTATATTTTACTGCTTTTCTGTCACCCATTATTTAATTCGTTCAAACTACAGGGTGAGTTTTATAAAAGTACCGGTGTTTGATTAAAAATGACCCGCGAATGAAAAATGACAGAAAGGTGCTAATTGCAAAAAATTAAAGAGCGAGTTCTAATAGAATATAGCTAATCATAAAATATAAACTTACCCGTTCGGACAAAACAACCGCATAAACAAATTGATGCTGTCAACTAAAGAGCGAGCTTTTTGTGTTAAATTTTATCACAAAACAGAAAATTTTGAAAATGTTTGGAGAGAGTTTGAAAACATTTTCCCTATGAGTTCAGTGCCTTCTCGACGTGCTATAAAAAATTTGATTGAAAAATTCGCCGAAGCCGGCTCAGTCCGCAACGTTACGCACAAGCGAAAAAATACAATTTTAATAACTAAGCTTTCGCAGCTTAATGAAAGCTTCACAACAAGCCCGCGTTAGTCCATTAGAAGATGAGCACTTGAATTCGGAGTTTATTATTCAACGGTAAGAAAATTGGCGGACATTTTCGCTGTTCGGCTTTATAGGATGGCTGTTGTGTAAGCGCTTGCAGACACAGATTATGAAAGAAGATACGGTTTTGTGTTTGGTAGCTATAATTTAGGAGTGTAGAGCCTGAAAATGAGGTATTTTTTACCGATGAGGCATGGTTTCATATGTCCGGGTATGTCAACACTCAAAATACTGCTTATGGTGCAGCGAAAAACCCGAAGACCCTAAAGTAATTGTCGAAGTGCCTCTACATTCTCTGAAGGTTTGTGTATGGTGTGCCATATCGGAAAAGCGAATTATAGGCCCTATTTTCTTCACGAACACGATTTTCGCAGTTCAATATCTTGCATTTTGCGCGGTTTTCTAAAAAATGTCCGAAAACAAGCGCGAACATTTTTATATTCAACAGGATGGTGTACCAGCTCATAGAGCTACTAAAATAAAACAATTTCTTCGCAAAAACTTCGACGACCGAATTTTTGGCATAGAACATTCCGTCGAATGGCCAACCCTTCACCTGATTTTACACCGCGGGACTTTTTCCTTTGAGGTTTTTTGAAAGACCGCGTGTATTCTAATAACCCAGTCATTTGAATTAAAAGCAGCAATTAACCATAAAATAAGAAACATATCACCAAAAACATTAATTAATGTATCAAAAAGCATAGATCGTCGGGTAATTCTGTGCTAACAGGAAAAGAAGTACATTTTCAGAATTTTTTGTAGGTAACTTTTTCAACTTTGCTTTGTTTTTTAATAAAAATATTGCCAAATATTACTCCTTTTACAAGTAATTTAACATAAAACACCGGTACTTTTATAAAAATCACCCTGTATAAAAATTTCATCTTTACTTTGCAAGTTTTCATCATAGAAGCGATTCAAAATTCATTTTTTCTGCTTTTTTGAAAAAAGTAAATTCTTTTGCAATCGGGAACGAAAATCTTATTATTATTGATCACTATAACTTAATAAACTTTTTATAGACTTCAAAAACCATTTTTTGTTTACTTGAAAGGAAAAGTTTGCAAATATAACTACGAACTTAAAAATGAGGCTATTGTTTAAATAGAATGTTATCAAAAAATTTACAAAAAATATTCATCATGCTTGAAATAAAATTTTTTTCTTTATTTAGAGCACATGTTTCATTTTTATCTTAAAAAATTCAAAAAGCTCATTGAAAATATTGTTCATTTAACAATTATAAAAAAACGGTTCAAAATATTTTTATAAATTTATCTTGATCTAATCATGTTTTTAAAAATGTCATTTTTTGTGTCGCTTGTGAGCAGTTTGTAAATTTGAATTTTTGTCTTCAATAAAGACATAATCACGATTGATGTTTGATCAATTCTAAAAAATGATTTTCAAAGTATTAACGAGCTTTACTTTTTTCAATTAAATTGTGTTCAATGCTGATACTTTCATCAAATTCAAACCATATCATTATAAAAAATTTAAAAATAACTAACCTGATCGTATCTAAATGATCGCCGCTCACTGATATGTCGCTCAATGATGATGAGAATAATAAAAATAAGAAAATCGAGTCGAGTATAATTGAAAGTTATATGATTTGAATTTTTAAATTGAATTCAAACTTCAACCAAACCTAAACTAAACTAAACTGCAGTTAAATGTATGCTATAGCCTTATATTAAAAGAAAGTTAAATGTAGATTTAATATGGAAAGTGGATTAACACTGAATATCGATAAACCGCCACAGTTATATTACTTTTTCAATAGTTCGCGTCATCTTACAAGACCGACAACAACAACAAACGATTTCCATATTTTAATGCCATCGAGAGAATTAATAGCCAGCGAACGAAGTATAAGCTTGTCTAGCATTACAAAAAAAAAACATTTCCAGAAAATTTTTTGAAAATAATTCGGAAATAAATGTTTCGCATTCAAAAATTTCCTTGAACTTTTAAGCAATTGTTCAAAGTATAACTACTTATCAAATGACATTCAAAATGAGTTTACAGTATTGAATACTGTACAGCGACAGCCAAAGTTATTTACTCTATTCAAAACTGGTTCATTTAATTTTTAAATAAATGGATAAGTAGTCACCGTACGCTCTGTTCAATTTAAACTATGCTTTTTCATTATTTACGATTTATTTTTAAGTGGACAAATTGTACAGCTTCCTCAAAATAAAATGTTTCAATTATTGAGAATCATCTTTACTGCAGTGATCAATAAAGTCGAAATAGCGTCTCGTAAAAACTTAAAGCAGTTAAAAGTAGAAATCTTTACATTTAAAGATTGCTCATATAAAAGTTTTTAAATAAATTAAACAAAAGAAGCGAAAAACTTTATTTAATGCGACAAAAATTCAAAATATTGAATACTAAAATATAAATTGCAACTTAACTAAGAAAACAGTTGAATAGATTCATTAAGAAAGGACTTATTCAACAATGTTTATTTAATTAAACTTTATTTATATTGGTAACAAAATTAGACAAAATATCTACTCTTCATTAAGGTCTAGACAAAAAATAATAAAATAACAAATTCAGAATAAAGAAACAAATGACGCTTTTACAAAAACACTAAATGATAAAAAACGTCGAAGCTTTATTTTGAGAATGTTGTCAAGTTTATATCCAAACTTAAAAGCGATATCTTTAAATGCCATTCATCGATTTAGAATGTTTCTTGTGGGAGAATCCCAATGTCTAGATTCTAAGCATGAAAATCACTAATACTGCGCTTTGTTTCAGGGTATTTTTATTCCATCGTTTTCTTGAGAGGGTTTTTGTGTTATTTTGGTGTCGAACATGTCGAATATTACAAGTTGTTACCAGATGCTATGTTTGTTTTTTAAGCATCGCAGTGAAGATGACTTTCTATGATTGAAACATTTTATTTTGAATCATCTTTATCTTAAGACTTTAGTTATGGCCAACCAAAAAGTTGCTCTTCTTATCAATATAACACTGAAATTTCCGGATTTTGACTAAAGAAAGATAAGTAAATTTTTGGCTGGCACTGTATAAGACAATCAAAGTATTATTATGATTTTGACTCTTTTGATGTACTCATGATTCGAACTAGAGTTGGAAACGGGATGAAAATATAAATTCCAAGCCCGCCCGTATTCCGTAAGCTAATGAACTGTCCCGTCCCGTAAATTTCGTGTTTCATAAATCCCGTATTCCGTAAATCCCATATCCTCTCGAACCCATTCTCTTGTTGACCCGTTATTCATTGAACTATTTAAATCACAATAACTAGCTTAAATAAAATAAAAAAGAAATATGCAAACCATTACATCAAATTTCATCCCCATCTCTATAGCATTATAACAAAATTTTTTAAAAGAGCTATCCCATTGCCAACACTTTCGAAGTCATTCTTTACCATTTCTTAACATTATGGTTCCAATTTCAACTTCGCTGATCTTAAAATAAGAGACCTTTGCTCTTCATTTGATCTACCTTTTGATCAAATCAGATTTGTTCTAGTCATTTATAGTTTTTAATATAATTTCTATTTTATATAAATAGATGTTTCTCTTTACTGCTTTCATTATTCCGATTCACGCGCTTCATTTACATCTTCTTTCAAGATATATAAATGTGAGCACACGAACAAAAGCGCTTTAAGTTTCTTTGAGCTTAGAACCCTTCTCCTATCTATATTTTATCCGAAACAATCATTTTAAACTGGTTATTATGGGTTGTACGGGTTTCACGGGTCGTAGGGGTTTACGGGAAAACGGGTTAAGGGAGTTAAAAATTTTTGTGACCATTCCATATAACCATTCATACATTACGTAAACCATAATTTTCTATCTATGAAAAAGTTGGCCTTGATCGGTTTGGCACCCCAGTGGGAGAGCTTTCCTCTTCAGATCGACTGATTTTGACCTATTGTCAAAAATGAATTTACAATAAATCGTCACGAAAAGCGCCTAAATATCTTTCGCAAGAAAAGCATAACTTTGAATAACATTTTTTTTTGTTGCTCAAATGCAAAAATTTGTCACTCTTTCCATCTACCCATAACTCATCGCATCGTTCAAGTGCAAAAAATGTTGACTAACGATCCGTGTTGTGCAATGTTTGTTTTCGAATTCAAATAAATAAAAACCAAATATCAATTTGTTCAGAAAGAAATAGCGAGAAAGCAAGCAAAGAAATGTTTGTTCTGCGCTTTTCTGAGAAAGAAATTAAATCAGATGAATAAGAAAATAATTCCTCGTCGTTAGTTGGCTAAGAAAAATATCTTTATTTAATCTTTCAGTGGCAAAAGTTATTTGTGAACGCAATAAAAGAAGCCATATTTAAACATTGAAATTGCTTTTGCATATTCAAATAAATGAAAGCGATGCACGAAGTTCGGCCGAATCAATCAGAATTGTTTTTCTACATTTTATTGATTTCTGCAAATGAAAAAGTTGAACTCAACTTTTTATATGATATTACAATGCAAATAATCATTAAGTGACGCACTCGAGCGTTTCTTTTTACCGTTGCGATGCTTTACACCACAAGCTAGCGTAAGAAAATTAGTCTCTCTTCTTTTAGTTCGAACCTCTTTCGCAAAATATTTCAAGTTAATTAGGAACATCAAATTTATTCTATCGTGTTTAGCAGAATATCTCTTCATTTTTCACTTTTTCTTCTCGAAATGCAACTAACTCTTCGAAGTTTATCTCGTTTCGAACATACTTGTGATTGCAATCACAGCCGATCCTACTAATCAATATCAATTTGAAGCTTGTTTAAAAAATTGAAGCAAAAATAACCAAAAGCTATTAAAATGTAAACAACGCTGCTGAAATTCAAGTTTTCAAAGTGAATTGCTTCGTGAGCAGCATTGAAATTCCATCCATCATTCACCCGAGCCACTATTGCAGAACCGAAAATTTAATTTAGAAACTTCACTTAGAAAGGAATTTACTTTCATTTTTTATCAGCAAAAAAGGAACCGCTTCATCCACTTTTATTTTTTAATCTATGCTTTCGAGCGAATTTTTTTTCTCTTTCGCTGTCATACTTTATTATCAATATTCGACCGATTTCATTCAAATGGCGAATTTCATAATTGTAATGTAATTTTAGCTTTTCTAAAAGTAAAATTAGCTTGAAAAATCGAAAACTAGGATAAAGAACTAGCGAGCATCGAGCACGTCTTTTCGTCTTCACATGCAATGCTGATATTTCAATATTCGTCGCGAATGTCGAATACTAAATTTATTTACAATGAATTATTGGCAGACTATCTTCGTCTGAATTTAGCGTGTTTTGATTAATTTTTTAAATGAACCTCGATAAAACTCATAAAAATGAGTTATTTGTAAGTTTAATCGTGTTTCGTGCAAACTTTCATAATTTGGTTACTGTCAAAAACAATAGGAAAAGCATTCAAACGAATTCTCAATTCACCGAATTAATGTTGACAATCGCTCGATAATCAATGAAAGCTTTTTTGCAATGAATAATTCCAATAGTTGAGCAATTTCAACGAGCCGAAGTTAATGTGCATACTTTTTATTGTTCAACTGTTCAAATTTTCACATGCTCTTTGCGAGATTAACAATTTGCATCTTCTTCTCTCCAATTCTTCAATGCTGTATTTAATTTAATTTTGCGAAAACAGCCTTTTCGCAAATAATTTTTCCAATGATTGTTTTCATTTGATGAAAGCGATACTTTATTTTTAATAATTGTCTCATCTTTTCTTATGCAAAAGGTAAGAATGAAATTCAATATTATAAAAATTCATTGGAAAAATACAGCGAAAAAATCGGTTTCAAATGGAAGAGATATCAAACTAATAAGAGAGAAGCTGTAAAATTGATAGTTTCTTGCTTTTTTTTTCTTTTGTTTTCGGTCTATACCTCTGGTAATGCTCAGTTTTCACCAAAATAAGTTTTTTTCACTCTATATAAGATCAAATTCTCTCATCTCAGGATATTTTTTAATTAAAAAGGATTTTATTAGATGCGTGTGATTTTAATTCTGACAAATACCATGTTTGGTGAAATAAATGATTCGCAATCTTTTTATAAATGTAATTGAGATAATAAGCATTTCAAAAGTACAATTTCTGTATTAACAAAGTACAGTAATTGAAAAAGAAAAATCAAAAATGAGAATCAATAGAAATAGAAATACCGTTTTTCTCGAAATGGTCGCCCTTAGCGTTTTTTTTTCCTAGAGATCTCAAGAACGGGCGTTTTTTGGAAGAAAGACTATTTCTAGAAGGCAATTATTTTTTCACTTCCGATATAATGAACAAGTTGGAGATACTAAAAGTAGATTTTATTTTATTAACTATATTTTATAAAATTTTACCTTGGACAAGCACATAGAATTTTTAATTATTAATTTATTATTTTCACTTTTAATTATCATTTTAACTTGAAACAAATGAATATTTAATAATTCTATTAGATCTAGATTATAACTAATGATCAATTATCTAAAGTCTCCATTATTTAAGTCTCAGTGATCATTCGGTTCGAAAATTTGGGATTTACCTCATTTGATGCTTAAATTATATTTAAACAAAATTTTTTAAAATTCCATCTCTTATCAAGCAAGTTCTAATTAGTCATTATCATTTGATATGATAAGAGAATGAATAGAAAAGACTATAACATTCATTTACGCAATGAAAAAAATTTCGCCGTACGCTTACAGTTCAATGGATTCATTTTATTTTATTACTCAGAGATGTTATAACCAAAGAAAAGATTTTTTCTAGTATTGTGCAATTAATGATATAGAAGTTGTTTATTTAGAAGTGAAGCAAAAATTCATTGTAAGCAACTTCTGGGAAAGTATCTGCGAAATAATGCTTAAAAGCAAATAAGCTTCTCGCTGCACATATTTTCATTTTATCCTCGATAATTTTTTCCGAAAGCTTTTTGGAACATCGCTTTCTGCTCCATTTCATTTCCTGGAAGTTTAGATCGCAAAATCACTTCAAACATAATAAAGTAAATAGCGTTTGTGTGAACAACTTTTTTAGAAACATTTTATTAAATTCATATAAATATTAATTTTATATTTATTAAATATTGAATTCTGCACTTTTATCATCTCATCTACCTGACATTTGTAAACATGTTCATGAGATAGTTTATTTAGCAGAAATTTTGAAATTTTTCTTTTGTTTGCTTAGTTAATTTTGTTTGACTCTTTTGATAAAATTTCAAAATGTTTTATCAAGAATATTTTATATTTTTCATTTTCAAACAGAAAAAATTATTTATGCTTATTTTAAAGCTAAAAAATTCTTTTCAAAACAAATGTAGGGCAAATATAATTTCTATAAGTATCTGCTAGTACATGTTACCATTCCAAACGCACAGAAACACACAGAATAAATAGATAAAAGCATACTCTATGCTCTACCGCTCTTTGAAAATAAATGCGATACTCAATTGAAAATGAGAATAATTTTCAAGCCATAAAAGGAATTTACCAAGAATTAATTAATAATTAACAGTATTCAAAGATTTGTTGATTCACATTTTTAATAAAAGTTTTGCTTCTATTTAATTGCAAACTCGCTTAAATTTTTGATTATCGCAAGTTTGCAATTTTTTAAATTGCTTTTAAATTTGTTCAGTTGCCAACGCCATTGCAATCTAGCAAAAAACGATTGGCATCATTGGCAATCATTGAAATGGAAGGAGTGTCTCAAAAAGAAATTAGATTTTCTTTTTTTGAAATTATCTTCCAATGTAGAAAATAGAAGTTTCTTGCTTAGAAGGTAAATTATTAATTCAAAATTTTCGTTTCGTGAAGTGTTTCGTTTTAGTGACGATCGCGAATGGAAAAAGTAAACGAGCAGCGAAAAGTTTGAACAAATCGATAAATGAAAAAACCTATTTTTAGTATTTGTTATATAGAAAGTGTTTTCATGCACAACAACTCTAAAAATAAAACCAAACAGTAAAAGTTCGTCAGATCTTATTTTTAATGTTGCTTTTAAAATTTGAAATTTCACATTGAACCAAATTACAACTAGACTTTTATTTTTTCTAATTGCAAGAGTTTCGAACGCTTTTGAATATCATTTTGAAAGAAAGACTTCCACATGTATTCGTTATCCTAATCCATTAATCAAACTAAACCACAAACAATTAAAAAACTCTTTTTGAGATGATGAATTTTTTACGATTATTCTTTTATTTTGAATGGAAGCCGCATCTAAACTTTGTGTTATTTTACAAACTTTATCGCTGTGATTAAAAAAATAAAAATTTTGTTCAAATCTTAAAAGAGTATCTGCCATAAGCGCATCACGTTTCTGAACTAGAAAAAACTGGTCCTTCATTTGAGATCAAAGAAGTTGAAGTTTAAACTGCTAGTAGTATGGAGGGGAAACAATTAAAGTGGGAGTGGAATGACGTTTTAAAAATGTTATGTTAATGATATTGGGCCGGGAATGAGCATCAATGTGATGGATAGTAGTGGTATCGCAAATCCGTTACTATACAAGCCTCTAATTTGTTTAATCAAACGTAATGAGAGAAGGCCGAAAACTTTCTTAGAATACTTTTTGAGCTAATTAAAATCGGAATAATTTATTTCCAAGAAACATCGAGTTACCATTTTGGATGAAAAACTTGTACTTGCAATCACTCATTGGAGTTAATTAATTTCTATAAAGTTTTTGATTTTTCTTAAGTTAATCACTCGCTTTCTCTTTTTATGACTTTTTTGCAAGGCATTTCCTTTAAATGGACATTTTAAATAAAATGCAATAGTTCAAAGTTTACAAAACAAAGAAAACTCCGATAAATAAAAAATTTCTCATTTAATTTTGTTTGCAGGAAACCAGACAGTATAAAAATACTGTTCTTTCTTGAAGAATGCGAATATCAGTACTCCTCAGCACAGTGCTACTTATTACAGTTTTGTTCATTCAAAGTTGCGCTCTAATGTATCAAGAAAGAAGGTTAGATTAAACAATAAATTCTTTGATCATTTACGAATTCATTAATTACTTTTTTCAAAAGTTTTTACAATCTAAGCGAACGACAAATACTTGAAAATTTGCTGAAGGATTACAATAAACACGATCGACCCATAGGTAAGTCAATATTTAAGTTTAATTTCGAAAGCGTTTAAATATTGAAGTGAGTGCGAATGATTATGTTTAAGAATCATTTTTTAAATAAAAAACACAATCAAAAGTCACATTGAATTCAAACGCTTACTTTGATAGAAAACGAATCAATAAAAGCAAAGTAATCAAATTTTGTATTTTTGAAAATCAGACGAAAGAGAAAGCGTTGAACGACTTTTTTGCTTAAACCTGGCGAAAAAATCAATAGAAATTTGTATGATTTAATATTAAATTCAAAATAGTTGTGCGCATTAATATTTGGAAAAATTTTCACCTTAAATCAATTGAATGTTCATTTAACATACATTAATTTAAATTGTAAAAGCCAAATAACGAATGAGTTTAATAGAGCTTCATAATTCATGAAAAAATAGGTCAAAATGATCAAATTTGAATTCATCATTTCAAAAAATGAAAATAAATTAAACTCTTTTCTCAAAAGAACAAACTTAATTAAAGAATCATATTTTATATTTCTTTAATTTAGAACTTATTTAAAAAATAATGAATTTGTCTCTTTAAAAACAACATAATTAAATACGATGTTCATATACCAACAATACTTTATAACTTTTCTTACATTGATTATCACTGAAAGAAATTTTTCTTGAACCAAAATGAAAAACAATTTATCTTTAATGCTTTGTTCATTACAATGGTCACGATTTAGACCGTTTTCCTAGAAAAGAAGTGCTCAAAAACTTGTAAAAACACTCACATCTACATTTCCATTATGAAAAAGTTTTATCGTGAGTTGTATTTAACAGTGCTCATAATAATGCTAAAACTCTCGTTTGAAACCCTTTTTATATTCATACGCTAATTAAAACTTACGATGCCCTTATAGCTCAGAATTTAAAATTTGAAATAGAAAATTTATCATTATTATTTTATAATGTGCTCTTTCTAATCAAAAAATCATTAATTTATTGGATAGAAAATATCTTTCTATATCGAACTTACAAAACTCACGTTTCAATCGACAAGCATTTTTGATGAGGTTTACGAATAAAGTGTGGAGAACATATAAAAGAAATATGTGCTTAAGCTGATAGCTACTGAGCTCGAAGTCACTTAAGTTCCAAGTGCGACTTAAAAAATGATGGCTACATAAGCTTGATGGATACTCATATCCTTATTGCATAGAGTCTTAATTTAGCTCGTGATAGATCATTTTGTTTCTGAAATAACAGCGAGTTCGCAGCTAAATGTAATTAAATATACGCTTTAGTTAGAGATATGGTAATTTTTCAAGTAATAAATTTGATAAATTACTGTCATTTTTGTTTTTTGTCAAACATGCTCTAGAAAGATATCACGTGAAGTACAGGGTGTGTGAATTAAAACGCAATTTATGTTTCATTGAATAACTTGAGTATTTGAAATCGTCAATGTTTATCTTGCAATTATTTTGTAGCCCGGTTTTCGCAACTTATTTTGACAATGGATTTCCTGAAATCACCGCTACGATTCTCAATTCATCGGATCATCTGTGAAAGCATAGTTTTTCGAACATTATCGAGTTCTTCTGCCGAAATATTAAGTGGGTTGTAGTAATTTTTAATTGTGGTAGTAATTTTCCTCATCTTTTCATATCCGAACTAATTTTACACTATTCTTAAAAGGTAACAAATCGGCAGGGCAAAATTTGCACCCCGGATGTAGAATTAAGGAAAAATCGTTTGTTAATTATTTATTCGCCAAAATTATCAAATGAATAGTCAGTCAGTCATTCATACATATTAACATAAAGGAAGAAGCGCAATTTTGTAGAAAAATTTTTTCTAACCAAATTTAGGCTTTTTTTAAGAAATTGCACTTATAAAATAACTCCAACACTTTTAAAAACTTATAAAATATATCCATCAATGGTTACGATGTCCGAGAAGAAAATCGGGCCGATAACACACTGAAAATAAAAATTTACACTTGCCGATTTCTTGAATATTAAGACAAGGTTCTGTTTACTCTCTTTAATCATAAAACCCGCTTACTGGTTTTTTCGGTTTTTTATCCGCTTAGGCAAACACGTCCTTCTTCTATAAAACGTATTCCAAAATTCCATTGCCGATATAAAATTGACTCGTTTCATTTACAAATATTGACAAGTTGACCATATTCAGTCTAATAAGACATATTCGGCGAGTAACTCGATATGGCTTTAAGCCGGAATCTTTTGCCCTTTGCGACATAGTTCCGATTCTTAATTTTCAAGTTAAAAATCTTTTCAGTTTTGACTTTTTCTGTGATCTTTAATGATTTCTTGGACCTAAACAACCTGATTTCCGGGAATTTTATTGTTCATGCAGCAAGTCTCGGAGAGGGTCATTTTCTTGAAATGTTTTCAGCTACTTTGTCATAGAAGTTTGGTCCTCTTTTCTATTAATCTGTTTTAATTCAATAATTACTTTTGTAATCTTTTTAATTCAATGTATTTATTGACCAAAAATAGGCGTTGTTCGGTTGAAAAAGGTATGTTTGCGGAAAACGCTCTGAATTTAAAATGCATCAACCCATTTGTTTACTTTATGTGTCGTTCTGTGTTGCGGATGTTCTTAAAAAATTATGTGAAAGATCAAATTTTTTGATTCAACCGGTGAAAAGTTATTTACCTTTTTTATGTGTTCAGTTTTAATTCATACACCCTGTATTTCTCAAGTGCAATCTTCTTACATAACCGTGTCTCAAAGCAATATAAATGTGATTTATGACCATTTCGCGTTTAATAGGATCAAATAATTATATATTTAGCGTAAAAGTATGTTGGAATTGAAGATACATATTTTTTCATAGAAAATTTTTACTTACTTCATATTTAAATTATACAAACTAAGGTATGAAAAATTGTAGTTTTGCACTTTTGTTGCAAAGTAACTTAACCTTTTCTTCGAACAAGCTTTTCAAGAAGAACGTAATGAAATGCACTTGAGATTATTACTATCAAATGGTTTTACACAAACTTAAATTATAATCAATCATTAAATTTATTTCGAAAGCGCCTATCCAACAATGAATGTATTGTAAGAAAAGCAATGTATTATAAAATCATTCAATTGCTTAACGTTATTGCGCTATTTTAGAAGGCCGCAAATTCTAATTTCTAAATGGTTATTCTTAGATTGAACGCATAACTTTATGTTTCGCACAATACAAAGTTATTATGTCTCAATACAGATTTCAATGATTCATTATTTTACCGAAAACAAAATTTGTTAGTCTCAAAATTTAAATAAAGTTTCAATTTCAAAGCTAATGAAACATAATTTAGAATTAACAAATTTTCTAAATTAACTCGTAGCTCATAAAAAGATGTTTTTTAAATATTTTGTTTCTTTTTAGTTTCTAAAATGAAGTAAGAACTTCTCATTAATTTTGGGATCATTATTTTCTGCTATTAAAGTGAGCTATGGGTTTAATAACTAGAATCGTTTAAGCAGAAGAAATTGACACCTTCTTGTTTAATGCAATTGTTCATTATTCTCTTGCCACGCTTTATTTACTCAAATCATTGACATAAACAAAGATGCATAAATCATTATGGAAATGTCCACTCTCTTCATTTAAAAGTATTCAATTAATTGATTTTCTTGCAAAGATTATACAACGAAGCCTATATACACATAGCTTACCTTGTGAAAGTCGAGTATCTGCACCCTTCTCAAAAGAATCCAGTGTACTTTGACGATTGCAAATACACCATGCATACGACGAAATCTTATCAAAGAGTTTGTTCAGTGTTGAGATCAAAAAACAATCAACCAGTGAGAAGGTTCGCACCTTTTTAGGTTTTGTGCTTTATGATGCGGCTATACTACTGCAAATACCTTACATTAATTTTTCTTTCTTCAAAATTTGCACAATGTACTATTGTAGACAAAAAATTTCCCTTCACAATGAAATTCACTTTGTGCATATGAAACCTTCTTATCAAGTAGTATATTTTGTGTAAAACTATTGAAAAAATGATTCTTAAAATTCAATTCATTGTATTTCGCAAGTAATAAAATAGACAAAATGTTAATATTCAACTTGTTATAAATTATTTGGTTGTCTTATTCGGAAAAAGGTATTGAAAAGCAAAGTTTTGAATCTCCCATTTTACGTCCGTCATTTATAATTTGAAATTTTTGCAAAAAGGGGTTTGAAACGCTTCTTTTGAAATCATTTATTATGTTTAATTCAAAAAATTTCACTTTGAAAGAGAACGAATTGACAACAGTTAATGTAAGCGTTCTTCTGCTCACAATATCGTCGCCTGATGAGTCGAGCCTTAAATATGAAGTGGAATTTCTGCTGTTTCAAAGATGGATCGATAAACGTCTTCGATTTAACGATGACAGCAATCACACCTACTTGAATGCATTGGCACACAAAAACAAACTCTGGATGCCAGACACTTATTTCATTCTTCATGGGGAATTTAAAGATTTTAAAGGACCCGTAGATCCCGTCCATATGGCTTTAAAAATTTATCCAAATGGTACTGTTCTTTACATCACGCGGTAAGGAGAAGCAATTAAAAAATTCCATGCATATTATCAATAATAAAAATCCCATTTTTTAGTTTTTAACATTTCTCTGCCTCAATGACTCGTGTTCTCCAAAATATATTCAATTCCTAATCGCAATTTTCATTTTATATTTTGCTTAGTTCTCACACTTCGTTGTAGATCTGTTTGATCATAAGCGTTTTATTTTACTTAAAACATGGAAATCATGATTTTTGGACGCGAATATAAAGAATGTAAACTGAAATTATTATCAAGAACACGCGCGTAATTCTATCAAAATGAACTACAATTACCTTTTAATATTGTTTAAATTCTCATAAAAAGCATCCGATTTTAAAACTTATCATTTAACGATTGAGAAATACTCTTAGAACGTTTGTCCACTCTTAAACAAAAATCTGTTTTAAATTTTAAAACAAAGTAATTTTGACTTCGCTAAAAAATTGAAGTTCGTTCATGCTGAGATTAATTGAAAATTGTTGTTGTTTACTCAAAGAATTTTATAAGACTTACACTTACCGTCAAAAAACGAGGAACCTTCAATTTCGGCGGACAAATAAGAAAAGCATTTGTATTTCGGTTTCAATGGTTGGTAGCTAAACACAATACTTCTTCGAACCAAATGATTACTTTATTACAAAAATTTTGACCATTTTCTTACTAACAACATAAGATTAAAACGGAAAAGTTTGATAAAACTCGATTTATTTGTGGAATGAAAGTTTAACACTGGCAAAAAGGTCAACCAATAGTCGCCAGTTTTTGTTGGATTAAAAACAATCAGAAATTAAAGTACTCGCGAGAATTTTCTTCATTTGAAAATTCCAGATTTTAATCTTTAGTGAAATAAACACAACTATAAACAAAGTGTTTATTAGATATATGAGTATAACGGTCACCTAACTCGCAGAAATATTTGTTTTGTCAAGTGGTAAACAATGGAAGCCAAATGCTTTTCTCACAATTAAGCAGGCATTGAAGATGGCTAGTTTTTTGAAAGGCAGTGTAAAAACAAATCAAAAGATTTCAATTCAATTAGAAAAATATGGTTAAAAATTAGAAAAAAAGTTAACTAAAGTATAGATATGCATTGAAATCAAAACAACTTCGCATTCGTTCCCATTACAGCAGCTGTTTTTCTATTCCTTAAAGTTCTTATTTTCATTTCCATGTAATTAAAAAATCAGCTTCAGAAGAAATTAGTTACAGCTCAT
>NCKU01001653.1:0-23911 GCA_003675995.1 Dinothrombium tinctorium
AAATTAAACACAATAAAATGATGTAAACCTGCCGTCTCAGAGCATTGTATCTACAGAGTAGACAGAAAGTTTCGATTGGGATGGGCATAAAAACGTCATACAGCGCATAATGTCTCGTAGCATTGCTATTGTTAGGTAATTTCGAGCATACTTCCGCCCAGTCGATTCTTTCTGTCCACCCTGTACACATCAATCATCGTAAACATTTTAAAGTGTATGAAAAATGAAAGCAAAGGAAGCATTTTAATGTCGCTACTTATTGCACCAAGCAAAATTTAAACGTATAAACTGTTATTCTTTCGAGTCAATCAATCTGTCGCAGACATCTCTTATCCTCTCCTGAATCACCCCGATTAGTCTGTTTATTTTTTAATGTCTTTGACAATTCTACTTTAAATACCTATACGACTTATATTCTTCATTCATTATCATTGTAGCGATCAGTATTTATACTTGAGTCATTTTTTATTCTCTTTCTTTTATTTTACTCGTAGTTTTCCTCATATATTTTCGTGTCATAATGTCTGTTAGTGCGTGTTCAGTCAATAAATATAATGCTATGGTGAATGCCTCTATTTAATCTTGGTATTTACCTTCCTTATCCTTGTAAGTCTAAGCGACTAAAATCATAAGGAAAGAATCTTACAATGAATATGCAGCGAATAGTCAAAGACGTCATATGGACTCATATGACATTGGAATTAATGGATGAGTAAATAAAAAATCTACAAAAGATAGCTAAATCAAATCTTTTTCCTTCAAAGAATCTTTCCTTTTACTTTCAGATTTTGACATCAGTTAAAAACTCTTAAAAGCCAAAGCAAAATATGAAGTTAATGAGTTTTGATTGATACAAATGAGTTCGACTCTTTTGTCAATGTAATTTTTCCGTTGGTTCCGTTGATTATATTTACTTTCATTGTATACTTTACGATCCGAGTGATTCTTTTTTGTTGAAACGTTGTATAAAAATACGATAAGAGCTTCTTCACTAAATTGCCAGAAAATGAACCAATTTAGACACACGTCATTTTTTATTGGCGAAATATTCATACGCACACAATAATCAAGAAATTTTCGAACATTTATTTGGTCGCAGATAGCTTCGACAAAATTTACGGGTCTACGCTTTTAACAGCGAAGGCAATAAAATTTGATTGACCCAATGTTTTGACGAAGCTCAAATTATTTTCATTTCACATTTTCGTTTTCTCTCGTTTACGTATTTTGTTCGTGATTCTTTGAGTTTTTTACACTCGAGAAAATGTCGATTAATTTAGACAACAAGAATGTGGCCGCCGAAGTAATTGGTGCAGTTGATTACATTATTTGCGATATCGATGGCGTATTACGCCTAAATAATGTTCTCATACCGGGTACCTCTGAAACGATTAAAAAATTGCGAAATAAAGGTAAAAGAATTGTATTCGCGACGAACAATACGGCGACAAGGAACGAAATACTAGTGCAATTAAATGAGCTTGGTTTCGATTCAAATATTTACGAAATAATGACTTCTTCGTTTGCAGCAGCATTATATTTTAAAAAATTAAATTTACCAGGTAAGTGAGTCGCGTTCATTCTTTTTTCCTTTTTTTCTACATGTTTTTCGTTGTAAAGTCAAGTAAGTTACGAGCAATAAATTCTTGTATCTTAATTGACATCAAAACACGAGACTTTCCTACATTATAAAAAGTCATAAAGATGCAATAAAACTTGGTGCTATCAGAATGTTTTTCGTGTACATTAGGCAAAACATATATAATGGGAGAAAATTCGATATTCGAAGAATTCAAAAATCTTGGGGTTGCGACGTTTGGAGCAGGCTGGAAAAAACCCGCAGACTTGCAGGATATCATCGATAGCGTAGTCGATGAAGAAGTTAACGCTGTCATCATTGGTTACGATTTCTATGCAAATTATGCAAAGTTTGTGACGGCTTGTACGTATGCGAAAAAATGCAACAATCTTTGGGCCACGAATTGTGATAAAACATTTGCACCGCCCAAAACTGGATCGTTTCCGGTTGTTGTACCAGGAACGGGAGCTTTCGTTTCTTTCGTCGAAACTGCAACTGAACTGAAAGCGAAATTTTTGGGCAAACCAACCACTTTTTTCTTCGAATGTCTGAAATTACTAGAACCAAACTTAGACCAAAATCGTACTTTAATGATTGGCGATTCGTTGAAAACCGACATCGCTTTTGGAAATCAAAACTCTTTTCGATACACTTGTTTGGTTGAAACTGGAACTGATTGCTGCGATGATATTCTCAACACTAATGATCCTATTTTAGTTCCATCGCACTATATTCGAAGACTATCTGATTTGAATAAGTATCTTTAAAATTGAGTTCACATCGAAATAAAATTGCTTTTTTAAAAGTACAAAACTGCTCACTGCCCATTTTGGTTAACGACTCAAATGTGAATTCATATTTTTGCAGTAAACAAAAATCCTTATCTTCTTTATAAACTTATTTAAATTGAATGTTTTTGTTGTCCCAATTTAATCGACTAAATGTTCTCCATTCATCGAGTTTATTTGAATTTTTCTTAACCTCAATAATTTGTTGATAGTGTGAGTAACTGGGATGAAAAGATTGAAGTTCATGCTTACTTTTCGATAAAATATGTTCGTTACCCAGAAAAAAATTGACTCAAACTGCAATAAAATGCGTTCGTAGGCGCAGGATTTGTGTAGTGCAGTTTAAAGTGTAGTAAAGGCGAACTTCACTGAAATGTAGTTTAAAATATATTTTTAATTTTATTTTGAGTTGCTCGCGATGCATACTTGTGAATTATTTTAACGATATATAGAATTTAGTAAGAGAATAATTTCAGTTTTGTCAAGATATGATTAATTGAGTAGATTTAATAAGAAAGGGGTACCAACGATATTTACATTGTAGGAGAAACCTTAATAAATCTATTCAATTCTCCTAGAAAAGCAACTATTTCAAGCAAGTGTGAATCTGACAGAAGTTAAAAACTAAAATAAAACAAGAATAAAACTAGAATAAAACAGAATGGTGAAATTTGTGGCCCTACTGATAAACCCGGATGGTCCTAAAAGAATCAAGAAACTTTTCTTTTTAATTAAGTCGTGAAGAAAAGTTTTTAATGGAAATTATAATATTTATTGTTAAATTCAAACACATAAGCATTAGGTCAAAGTAAAATTAAATAAAAAAAAGAGCTATATCACGAAGTCAATTCAAAAGTTAAATTTTTATATAATTAACTTATTTTATTATCTTTTAAAAATACATTTTTATATACAAAACATTTTTAAACGAAGCGAAGAAAATACTTTTTCGGACATCTTAAACATGTTTAATAAACCATCAACTGTACCAAAATATAAGGTTTTGAAACTATATCATATTAATCTACAGCTTGTCGATTAAATTTCTTGTTGGTATTTTGGTTTGGTGTTTTGGTATTTTTTTCTTTATAACTTTATATATTTTGATAAGTTGTTCTTTGATTTAAAATCTTTTTGAATTTTTCATTTTCATTTATTGGTTTATATTTCATGAAACATTGTTCTTCATCATAAAACTAATACGGTCATGCCTGAATAATTCGAAGCAGAAAAAAATCAAAATTTCTTAATTATCCGAATTTAGATGATTTTGTAAAAGACTTATGAATTTTCTCGATTTATGAGTTTATTATTCTAGGAAATTTAACTACTAAGTGTAAATAAAAGGTAATCTTTTTAGATTGACACCAATTCTTGCGATTGTTAATAATTAAAATTCCAAGAGAAACTTATATTGATAAGAAAATGATTTCAAGCGCACTCTCAATTTTAAAAATTGACAAAACTTGGTGCAAATGGAAAAATAGGAGCAGAGAGAAATAATATTTGTAAAAAAGATTGAAGCGAAGGCATAAACATGAAAAAATGAGAAGCATAAGCAATTATACTTTATTGACTAAAAATTGAAATCTCATAATAAACTTGAGCTACAAAACTCAGAGCCATTTCAAAAATTCTTGAGAAGTCAAATTGCCAGATGCTTATCAAAGAAAGGTAGTCTGATTTACCATAAGTTAAAATTCAGAACATTCGAAGTGAATTGAAGAGCATAATATTCATTCATCTTCAGTTTTTTCTTGAGCAGTTTTATCTTGTGAATCGTGAACATCGGGTCGACTATTTTTGTGAATTGTTAAAAGTGGTAACGTATGATATGACAAGTTACCTCTTTGCAGTTGACACAGCTTCGGCAATCGTGTCTGGAATTTCAACGCCTTTTGTTTCTCTGATGAAGAACAAAAGTGAGCCATTTATTGAAGCTAAAGCTGCAAAAACTGCCATTGATACATAAGGATGTGCCGAACTCGACTGCAGAAAATAATTACATGATAATTGTTAAATGAAAATGACTTTTGCTAACTAATTCTTGTGTGAAAGGCGCTGTTATGGAGCCAAATCGCGCTGCGAAAGAAAATGAACCGGTACCCCTCTGGCGAAGTGTTGTTGGAATGAGTTCAGAAGCAACTAGAAATAGAACCTGAAAAGTCGAAACAATACAAAATTTACCAAACATTCCAAAAATAATACGCAGGATGAGTTGCGTATTAAACCACAGTAAAAAAGCGATTAAACAACATGACAAGGCGAGAGACCAACATAAGGTAATGATAATTAAGCGTCTTTTTAAACGCTTTATAGTTAGGAATGAAAATACAAGCGCACAAGCCTCGGCAAATGCGTAAATAAAACAGTTGATGAATAAGTTGCCACCTAAGTCTCCAATAGTAAAACTTAGTCCATAATATATAAAGCTGAATGTTGGATACACGTAATAAAGCACCAAACAGTTTTTTAGGAGAGAAGGTTCTCGCCATAAATCAAGAATCGTTTGTTTCCTCGCTTTTTCATATTTTTCTTCCGATTTCTCAACGTGCTCTTCTAAAAGTTTTATTTTCCTCTGAATTTCTTCGTCAGAATATTTTGCTTTGATTTTAGCTGCATTGGTGAGCTCAATTTCAGCTTCACGAAATTTACCGTGAGTTAGTTGCCAGCGAAGAGATTCAGGCAATTTCCAAAGAATATAAATGCAAAGAATTTGATACGAAGAAACTATAAGTTGCAAGTTTCGAAAGTTCGGAAAGAAATAAGCCAGTATTGGAAGTAAAAGCATTCCTAAACTCCATCCTGTTTCCATGGTCACAGCAACTTGCGCTCTATGTTTTGTTCCGATACATTCAACGACTGACAACGAATATTAAACAAGCAAATTTCCGAAATAAGGCTTTGGTAATCAAAGCGGAAGTTACTTACTTAACATGTAGGAAGTGAAAAAACGAGCGAAGGCTCCAATTCCCAAAAAGAGTCTTGCGATTAGAAAATGCCATATAGACACAGCTAGAGCTTGATTGAAGCCGGAAAAAATTTCTAGCAGCACGGCAGCTTTCAAAGTTGGTAGACGGCCAAATTTATCGGAAATAATGCCAGATAAAATAGCTGATATTGCATAACCAATCTGGTACACAGAGCCAGCCGCTGATGCAAACCATGAACGATCACAAACCAAATCGAACTAATCACAACCGCTTTAAAGATTGATATTTGAAAAACTCGAAGCTTTTTCACTTACTTCGGCGATAATAGTTTTAAACGTTGATGTGTCGTATTCCCATTTATTACATCGATCGCCATATATCTTACATTGTTCGTTGATTGAAATATTTCGTACGCTTACATTTAATTGCTCTCCATTTGCCTCAACGCACCAATAGTTAGTTTTTGCAGCGTGAAATAGAATACCTAGATTTTGAAAAGCAGCGACTAGGTACAATAAATTTAGAGAAAACAACAATTTTTTCTGCCATGGACCCCATTCTCCGATAATATCTGTTGGGCCGACTATACTGTGCTTTCTATTACATTCTTCCTCCATCTTAAGTATTTTTTTAATCTAAAATCTGAAATAGATTTGATCGTTTACTAATGCGAACAATGAGAGAAGTGATAAAAGTTGCCATTTGATCGAATTAAATCTCATTCGAGACCTAAATTGTTGAGTTTTGCGAAGGTTGAAAAAATTATACAACGGAAACATATGAAAATAATTCGCTCACATTTATCGATGTTTTTTACTCTCTGAAAGCAAAGTACAAGTGCTTCTTAAGTTGCTACTTATTAGCCAATCTAATCATCGTGTTTTCTAATTTCTCTTATTTAGAAGTGCAAAGGTGGCTTCGCTTTAAGTTTGTTCAGCAATTGTTATAACTTTCTTTTTTATTGATCGTATACCTGAGAATTTTTTAAATATCGTTTCGCAAAACGAATTAACAAGATTGTGAATTGTCACTACGATTGTCGATTGGGTAATTGAATTCTAAAAGCCTTGCAACAGTTTATTCCTCGTTGAAAAATGAGTTTTTCAGCATTTCGACGAATTAACTTTTTTATTTTTATTTTTTTAAATTAAATTGCATAAGTCTACAAGAATGATGATAAGCGAGAGTGAATTGAAATTTTTTATTGGCTTTATTTAGATTCGATTAGCAAATAATACAAAAACCCGAAGAAATTTTGATAATGATAAACAAGAATTCGAAAATTTCCGCACTTAATATTGCAAATAGACATGATAAAGACAATTTTTAATTGCAAAAGCGAGTGAACAAACAAATTAAAATTAGTAGCTGCATAATAAAGATTGAAGAGATCGACGATCATTTACGCTTTGAGTCCGCATTGAAACCATAATTCGAGTACTTCTCTCCGCCATTCCTGAAGCTTGTATAATCAGCTTTTCCGCTACCATTGATTGATTCCGTATGATTCTTGTACCTCTGACCGGTGCAATAGGTCGGATCCATTATCGCGTCCATTGGTCGCTGGCCAGCATATGGTAAACGCTGTCCGTTTTCTTGTGGCATTTTATTCCTATCTGGCTGTAGACTGAACTGAAAATGATTTGATCTCAACTACTTCTTATTTTTAAATTCAAATTCTCCGTCAAAACAGATAACGAGCACAACTTATCTTTCAATATTAAAGTGAAATTTTGAGAAAAACAGATAAAAAAATTTGCATAAATGAAGTCAACAATGGTTGCACAATATTATGAAACATAAATTTTCGATTTACTTTCGCAAAATAAGTGTAAACACAGTCGTTTACGATCCCACGGTTCCCACACTCGTGAATTGCTCACAAAAAGTACAGTCGCGTATGAATTACATTGCAGTCTCGACTTAAAAAGATGGCTCTAAATGTGAGAATAAACGAAACGATTGCCGAACTTTTTTCATTGTAACAGTGCGCACTTTAAATAGGTGTCTAGACTGAGACGCACAAGTTTCCTTTTCTAGATAACGATTAAAAATTTGCAAATTAAACAAGGTTTTTCAATCGCAGTGATTTCTCGAGAACAGAAAAATTATGGGCAGAAGGGAATTTTGAACGATCTTAGCGATTTTACATTGGCTTCGCACTAAACTGAAGTTTCATTTTCCTCTCGTCTTAATTCGTGGCATTTGTTTAATTAGGTGTGCAAATTTTAACGAGGCTCAAGAATATTTAAACACGAGGATATTGTGTAAAAATTATTTCAAACGATGTTAACTCTTCAGAAAAAAATTTTAATATCGCATAATTTTTTGTTCTTGTCTCGATTCGCAATAAAATTGTCATTGAATACATCCTTGAGTGAATGAGCTGAAAGCAGCGTTTTTAAGGCGTGAAATCTTTTTCAACCTCCAAAGTTAATAAGCGACGAGTTTCGCAAAAAATATGCGAAATTATTCAATACACGAAAATGCTTTGAACGTGATCAAATTTTCTATTATTGTTTAAATGGCGAGAATTGAGAATCGCCAAAAAAGTGAACGAATATGTATCGTTATCATTTTACGTAATTTGCTTCGCAAAAACCATCGCTTAAATGGAGTGAGAGTTTTCTATTCATCCCAAATAAATCATCGATTAAAGTATGGGTAACGAAAACATTGAAGAGTCGTTGCTTTTCTCTGCTTTTTGTTTTGATTCACTTTTCGACGAAAATGCGATGCATTTACAAACGCTTCGAAATAGGCGAAAGGTAAAATCGCTTTCGAAGCGAAAGCGCTTTGATATTTACAAATTTGATTTGAATGCTTCGCTCAAAGAAAACTGTGCGCTGCCGAACGAAAAGGAATGGGCGTTTGAAAATCCTAATAATGTAAGTTTTTCATCGTCTCTTAGCTTTGCGTTAAATTCATGAATTTCAGAATAAAAATGAGAAGATAATCATCTATGGAGTTAACTCGAATGCCGGAGCTTTCGTACTCAAACTTAGAAGACGCCCTCAAAGTGACGATAAATGCTTAATTATTGCAAATTTATGTTTGAAGAAAGCTGATGATATCTACGAGTTCAACGCTGTCGATTTATGCGCTCGCTCGAAATCGTAAAAATCGATGGTAGTTTCTATCGAAAATGGCTAAAAAGAAAGTATTTGCGGAGGTAAAGGATCATCACATTCGAAATTGTCATTCATAAGCAAAGAAATAGGGGATACAATTGATTTTCCTACTTTCTTCGTTGCATGAGGCGTGGTTGCCACAACTAACAACATACAATACATACCTCAAACAAAATCGTTCAATCGGTGAAGCTATCAACAATCTACAAAATAAATTATGGTAATCTTCAATTGGATGTGAAATCCACTTTTTACATCCCTTCTTTTTCAGGGCATCAGAGAACATTGACCTAAAAATGAACGTGAAAAAGTGATGAACACGATTAAAAATATTCATTTACATAGTGAAGTCGAAAATGAAATCAAGAATGTTGGATGATTTTGGTGTATTTGAGTCAATCATTGATTCGAAAAGTGGCAGCAAAAGTCAGAATTTGTTATCTCTTTAGCTAAAATTGGTTTATTGGTATGTGTTTTAGCTCTTACATTATTTGTAACTATACATTTTCGTGAAAAAGTGTTGTCGATGTTTTGAGAGTGATAGAGACATCGAATGGGCTATACAAGGAGATAAAATTTTCTTTTTACAATCGCGACCAATCACAAATCTCGAATGTTTTCGGAGTGGGAAATTTTTCATGAAATGGACACGGCAAATTCTACCGAACGGCAATGTTTTTCAAGAGGGAACGTCGGAGAAGTTATTCCTCGCTCCTTTTCGTACTTAGGACTGTCATTTTTCAATTCATTTTTTACCTCTTTCAGTAGGATGATTTCTGATTTTATTTTTTAAGTGATTTAACTCGTTTTCATAGGGGCGTTGCAGAGAAATGATGTCGGTGTTTGCCGA
The DNA here is from genome assembly GCA_003675995.1 of Dinothrombium tinctorium. Taxonomy (NCBI): domain Eukaryota; kingdom Metazoa; phylum Arthropoda; class Arachnida; order Trombidiformes; family Trombidiidae; genus Dinothrombium; species Dinothrombium tinctorium. The sequence goes on from NCKU01001653.1 coordinate 9,282, forward strand.
TAAACTAAATCACCTCATGATTTTAATGTTAGGATTTAGATATGCATGTAACCATTCACTTGTTGATGTGTAAGAAATGCAAGAAAGCAATTTTTGTACACTCAAAAATCTAAATCGATATCAGTCTCTACTTTTCGGCTTGAGTGGTCCTAAAGTACGAAAGGCAACTATGATTTCGTTGCTGGGAAATGATATTCAAGATGAGGAGATCGACAAGTTTCACGATGAAAAAACAGCGCTTGAGATTTCGCTTTAAGCAAAATGCAATTCGGTAAATTTTTAATCTCGAAAATACGTAGATGTGGTTTACGTTTTCGACGAGATCGTGAACGCTTAAAAGATTTTGATTTGGTAAACAAAAACAATCAAGCTTCATCAGATGTTCTATTTGAATACATTATGCATCATTTAACAGATATCTTTGTTGTAAGACATCACAAAAGTCTTTTCTCTGTTTAACGCTCTTTTAAAAGCCAGCGAAAAGGCATCAGCAATGTTCACACGCTTTGAGTGCTTCTACTCAAGCTTTGGTTTCGATTTTAACGAACAATGACGGCAAAAAAAAATATCATAGGAAGCAAATGCTCGAGTTTTATTTTTTAGAATCAAACCCTTATTTAATAAGCTTGCTATCGAACTCTAAAGATGTGATAAGTGTTGACATCCTCTAACACTTAGGAAAATCGCTTATTCAATCGAAAATGCGGAAGAATTTTGTGGGGTTGAGCGATGAGCAAGATTCACATTGTTGTGAATTACACAATGATTGTGAAGCGAGTGAAGCGTTCAGACAACTGATAAACGATCACGGGAATATTTGAGGCTACAAAGAAACGGACTTAATGTTCAAACCATAGACTGATGACACATTGGCATTAGTTAAATCATTAAAAGTAAAAATTTAATTTTCAATATGTTAACTATACAATGAACTTTTTCCATACAGAATATGATTCACGAAAAAGAAAAATTAATTCAAAAACTCCATTGACTGATAATGAACTAATCGCTTCGCTCAAAACACCGCTGACAATAAGTCAAAAGTACATCATTAAGAAGTATATGCTTCTCTGGAGCCAGAAAACGGTCGGATTTCGCGAGCAATCCAAATCATTTCTCATTTTCTGCGTTAATCGATTCCGTAAAGCATTTTGACAATTAGCTGAAATAATCGCAAAAAAAGAAGGCAGAATTCCTGAAAACGATTTTACCTCAAATTCGAAGAGATCGAAAGATAACTGAAAGAAAGAGATGCTACTCTTGTTGCGCGAGCAAAACAAAGAAATTGTTTCTGATAATGAATCAAATGCAGCTCGGCGGACTTGTTAAAGGACATGATTTTGAGACAAGAAATGTAACCGCTAAAATAAGCTCTTCGTTTCCTAGCATTACGCCAGTTTCTCTTTTAGTGCATGATGCCATCAAATGAATTAACTGAGGACGAAAAAGTGATTGGAAGTTCTGTTTGTGTCGGTAAAGCAGAAGGAAGAGCAATAGTTGCTAAGAGTTTTGGCGTGCAATATTAAAGTTAGTCAGTGCTAACAGTACCCGAAATATAAATAATTTTTATAATTAGTCAGTTGCAACTTATATTGGTTGGAGTCCATATTTTTCAATATTAGCAGGTGTAGTGACCGAAATTGCAAGTCTTATTTCTCACGATGCTGTAATTGCTCGTAAATACGGTTTGCCTGCTATAATTGGTGCTACGAATGCAGCACAAATATTTAAAACTGGTGATAATGTATTGCTCACCTCTGAGAAAGGAATACTTTACAAAATAGCGAAAATGTGACTCTAGAGCTAAAACTTTTATTTTTGCAGCTAATTTTTGTGATTTATTCGCAAAATGACTTTAGAATCATTAACTACTTTAGAACAAAATATAGAAAAGTAAAGATCGCTAAATTTGTTTCTTGTTTTTCAAATAAACTTATCTCTACTTAATTCTGGCGTGTAAAGCAACTCTATGCGAATCGCGTTAAACGTTTCTAGATAAATGTGATGTTTTCTTACAAATCAGCGAATACTTTTTCGCTTACAGATAGAGTGAACGAAGAAAGTTTCAACAAAACAACTTGTTTTTTGCTTTGCTGTTTTCGATACCGAAACGACCGAAGAGAAATGCCGCAAGAAAATGAGAAACGTTTGCCGTATTTTGGACAGCGTCCAATGTACGCAATCATGGATCCTACCTATTGTACTGGTCAAAGGTTTCGAAAATGCTTGAGTTCGGTTAATGGTTACGGGAATGAGGATGAAAGTTCTTTTAACAAGTCAAGCTTCTATTTTGGAATGTGCGGAGATGAAAGGTACTCAAATCATTCTGCGGATAATTCGTCGAATTCTAAATCTTAAATTGTTATTGCTTTGAAATTATTTAGTTATAAATGAACTAATTGTAATAAAAATGAAGTAAATCAAACTTTTTTAAAACAATGAAAATCGAAACAAAAACTTTAAACCGAACTAAAATTAAATGTGGTCAATAGTGGAATTGTAAAAAAGAATTCTAAAATCTATTAAAGCAAATCTTTCTCTATTGCGAAATTAATTTATTATCGGTGTGAAGCTTGATTAAGGAAGTTAATTTATCATTATATAACGGCGCGGTGTAACAATATCGAAGGCTAGAGAAGAAATGTTTTCTTATGTAATCAGTAATGAAACACGCTCGTGGAATGCGCGCTTTAAGTGCTGATTACCCTATAATTATAATTTCATATGATAATGTAGTCGAACCCTGTTCAATCCAATGATGGAAGAATTTTTCTAATTTTCTGGTTTCAAGATCGTCATAGGTTGTCACTAGATATGCCATTCAATTTCATTTGTTTTTTTAACCACGCTCTAATTGTGAATGATATCTTGGCGTCTTTTCTGCTTCTTACGTAAATCTTTGTCTCTTAATTTATCAGCGTTTTACGAAAGCACCAATTTCCTTCTCTTAATCTCTCTTTATATTCCTATTTAACAAAGTTCAGCGTTTTGTTTCTAAGCTTAATGCATATTAATTTGCTATGTCTACCCCTCAAAACCGGCTTTTTCAATGTGTATTGTTGATAAGATTGAGAATTTATTTGCATAAAGCTGCATTGCACATAGTATTGAAATAAAAGCATCTAAATGTTGAACTAACAAAGTTTTCAGCGAAAATTCGTTTTCAAAATGTAGATAAGAAATGATTCAAAGTAATCAAAGAAGCGTCGATTTCAGTGCAGTTCGATGGTTTATTCATTCTATTTCAGATTATTAAAAAATCTCAAACAAAAAATTTAAAAAAACTAAAAAATAATAAATCTCTGTTTTTACGTAATGACGTTGAAAAAAAACGAAATGAAGTTATTCAAGAATCAAGCGTATACCATGATGTATTCAGAACCTGGTTGGATCAGGACAGGTATGGATCCGGATTTTAGACCCTTGCACAATTCTAGTTTTAAATAAAAGACAGTACAAGTCTATTTTGGACATTTTTCGTTTGTTTTTCATCAGAATTTTTATTCTACTTTGAAAATTTTATTTAAACTTTTAAAGTGAAAGTGATGAATGACGGACAAAAGACGTTTCGTTTAAGTATCGAGCGCACAAAAAGACGACACTTAAACTGTTCTGAAACTTATGTCAACTTAAGAAATTTCTTAAAATCTGAGCGCACAAACTTTGAAAAGTTGATGAATTTTTAAATGTTTTTCCCTATAAGTTCGATACAAGAACTAAGAATGCTTTGAAATCTTGATAAAAAAATTGAATTTTGTAGCAAACAACGTGCACTTAAAGTAAGTGATTTTCTAACGGTAGTTCTCAATCGAAATGCTCTTGAAAATAATCAACTTTGAAAATAATCTTTATGATTGCGCACACTGAATTCATCAATCAAAATCATTGCTATAAAAAGGGAGTTTAAACGCTCATAATTATCCGCGCAATGATTAGCAGTGATTTGTTAGAGATCGCTTTCTTGAATTAGAAATTCAACGGGCGTTATGTCACGAAAGAATTCAAGGATTGAAACAATAGTTGAAATAGTGTGTCCAAATGATATAATTGGAGAATGGGGCCCGTGGCAACGAAAGTTATTTCTTTTAGTGGCAATTATTTACATTGTGGCGCCTTTTCAAAACATTGGCATATTATTCCATGCTGCGAGAATGAATTATTGGTGCACTGAGTTTAATGGACAACAATTGAATATAAGTACGATGAATAGATCTAAGAATGAAGATTGCAGAATTTATGGTGATGGTTGCACTAAATGGGAATACGATAGATCAATTTTTGAGAAAACAATTATTTCCGAAGTATGTACTTAAATAACGGTTTTCAAATCTAAATTTTTTGGTCAGTTTAATTTGGTGTGTGGTCATTCTTGGCTAGCTTCAGCGGCCGGGTCTGTTTATCAAATCGGATATGCAGTTTCATCCATTTTATCTGGAATTATTTCCGACAAATATGGTCGCCTCCTTACACTTAAGTTAGCTGTTTTCTTTGAAATATTGTCCGGTTTTAACCAAGCTCTCGCTGTTACTATTTGGCATTTTCTCATAGCGAGATTTTTTCTGGGAATTGCAGCTTTTGCTCGCTTCTTCACTAGTTACATGCTGAGTAAGTTTCTTAAGTGCGATTATCATAAATTAAGAGAATAAATGACGATTAAACTATCAGTTATTGAGTGTTTTGGAACAAAACGAAGAGCTCAAGTAGCAGTTGCATCTGAAACTGGATGGGTGGTTGGATACCTCTTACTTCCAATTGCGGCCTATTTTGCGCAAAACTTTCGATACTTGCAATTGATTGTTTCCTCTTATCAAGTTTTATACTTTTACCTTCTCTGGCAATTGCCCGAGTCGCCCCGTTGGCAGTTAACACACGGCAAGTTGCGCGAAGCAGAAACTGTTCTCACAAATGCTGCAAAGCAAAAGGGAAAATATTCAGATAATGAAATTGAACAAAGGGTAGAACTTTTGAAGCAATGTATTGCGAAAGAAGAAGAAGAATATAAAAGAGCAAGAAAGCAATCGATTCTTGATTTGTGGCGCGAACCGAAGCTGCTTAAAAATTGTGTGATATTATACTATGTTTTTTCAACAATCGGTTTCGTCTCATACGGATTCACCTATAATGTCGGCGATTTGGGCGGTAATTTGTTTATAAATTGTTTTCTATATGCTGTCGCAGAAATGTGCTCAAGTATATTTTTATATATAATGCTGGCAAAATTTAAGCGCCGTTTAATAATAATTGGATTTATGTGGTGTGCCACCATATGTTGCTTTACCATTGCATCCTCTTTATGGGCAGATGGTGCGCTCACGTTTCGCGTTGCTTTCGGAGTAATCGGTAAATTTTGCATGACTTCTACTTTTCATATGCTTTATGTGATTGCTTCTGAAATCATACCAACAACGTTGCGCCAAACTGGCGTTGGATCGTTTTCGTTTTCCGCTCGGTTTGGCTCTATCACAGCCCCGTTCAGTTGGGAACTGGTGAGTCGATATTGATTTATCTCTTGAATGAACATTTCTTTTTATCTAAGTCAAATATTACTCATCCTGCTATCACAATGGTTGTTTTTGGTACTTTAGCTGCCTCAAATGGTATAATTCTATTTTTCATTAAAGAAACCAAAGACTTAGAGATTCCGAATACTATTGCGGAAGCTGCATCGCGCGAGAGGAAGTAATAAAAAGTTCTATGATTTGAATTTCAAAAAAATATTAATTTCCTTATTCTAAACTAGAAACATTCAGAAGACTAAAAAATAAATTTCACTTCACTGTATTGAGTTCGAACTCATCCAATAATTTTCATTCCCATCACTTGGTAACAGTTCTAATTAAGTTCAAAATAGGTAAGGAAAAATTTACATTAGCGAATAATGAAAATTAACTGACTGCCAAGTCCAAAATGATGTTACTGTTGTACGTAATGGCACCAAATTACAACTTATTATCTGTATCTACTTATATGCATTCCTCAAACTTACACTAGAAGGTAACCTTACTGGACATCACAATTGAGTAAGTTTATTATAAAAGGGTAAATCTAACAATTATACACACGCAAAATACACTTTTTGATAAAAAAAATTACTCAATTATTATATGTGATTAGAAAACGAACTTCCGATTTTTTTATGTGAAATCATTTTATTTCACATTCTTGTTCTGCTAAAATTTTAGTCTTTTTGTCTGTAAAATGAAACCTGAATCAAATAAGTCAAAAGATTTGCGATTGAAAACAATGAAACGAATGAAATAAAAAATTTGATTTCACGTATAGATTTCTAAATCTCTCTGAATAATAAATTCACAAAAATTTCTTTTAAAAAAGTTTTTAATGTAAAACTCGCTTCAGGTAGTAAAAAACTATCGAATTTAAAACTAATTTAAAACTATTAAATTATCAATTTAAAACTAATGAAATTATAAGTGGTGATACTGAATGACACTTTTCTATGTCGTATTTTGGTGAAAGGATGGACGACAAAGGAAGATGCCGGAAAAATAAAAAATTATTCTTTTGTGTCATTGACAAGTAGGTTTTTTGCATGTTTAGGTGTATTTAGATTTTTTCTTGGATAAAGGTATACATAAATTCAATTTTTAATTGCATAAAAGTACTGAGTCTACTTATTACTTGTCAGATTGTCATAAAAGTCATGAATAGTGTGGTGTCCGCGATTCTTAAATCGCAGTATAAGCACAGTGATAGTTTAGTGGTTTAAAGCGATCACGCGGTTAGTTAGAGAGCCTGGTTTCGAGTACCTGGTTGGACTCGCCTTTCCTTTTCACTGTCGGATGCGACAGTAGAAATCATAGAAAAATCACATCGTAAGCGGGTCATTGTTAAAACGGTGGTTTTTAAAATCGAAATTTATTATTGAATGTTTCTCCGTTTTTGTCATTCACATTTGATTGAATAAATACTTTTGGTATTGAATTAAATAGAAATTTATGTGTTTTTTCAGGTTTTTGAATTCGAAATAAATTCAATTATAAAAATTGGTTTGAATTCACACTAAATTCTGGTTCTTTTCATGTTTGGTAATTGTTTCACATCACAACTGCCATCTTTCAGTTACCAATTGAACAACATGCAAAACAGTTCGAAAGTGAGAGTTATTCGCAAAGAAACGAAAACGAAAACAAACGTGAATTGAACGAAAAAAGCTCTCAATTTTGGTTTTATTTGTCGGGCGATTGTCGGTGACGAGAGGAGAGCGAATGCCGCGCTCAAAATCATCACCTAAGCGTTTGGTAGCGGTCGCAAATGGCGATTGCAGTTCGCAATCGAACAGTGCGACTAATGGTGATTGCTATGTACTGCAAAACAATGTGATCAATATTTCATCAGACGAAAGTTCAGAGAATGAATTCAATGATCAGATCGAAACCAGACCGAAGAAACGTGTATGTTTTGGAATCACTACTTTAAAGCTTTTGAATAAAGAACGAAATGAATATTCAATTCGAAGCAATTACTCTTTGCAATTATACCGTAAGAAAAGCATCATTCATTGATATTTCATTCCTTACTTTCTCTTTTTCAGTTCACAAACCTAAAAAATCGACTTTCGTTTTATATAAGCTGTTTTTGCAGTGTAAAGAGTCACCGAAATTCGAGAAGTCTGATATTCGCCTCAATGTTGTCACTCTTTTCATTGAAACTTTCGACTCACCAATGATTCTTTATTTAGAATCCAAATCTACTCTAAAATCTAAAGTATATGAAGTTGAACTTCTTCCTATTCCAAATGTTTGTCTATCGGATGAATTTTTAATTGCTCTTAAGTGTTTCTCTCTCACTATTGATGTTTCCACTACTGAACATTATGGATTCGAGATATCTCTTTGGATTCCGCATTCAATTACTTATTCAGTCGATAATATTTTGGATCCAGCTGTGACTACTCCAAAAGAATCAGTCAAATTGATTATGTCAACTTTGTTCGGTTATAAAGCGCCACATTCGAATTTAAACGAACCACCATTGGAAACGGTTAATTCGCTCCTAAAAAATGTGAAAAATTCTTTCGAGGTGGATTGCAGTTCTTATCATGTTCCACTTTTAAGGCCAAAACTGCGAAACTACCAGATAGAAGCTGTCTCTTGGATGTTGAGTCGTGAGGCAAAAAACGATGCCATCAAGGAATCGATTTCACCATCGCTGTTTAAGGAATATATAACCTATGTTAAAACAGCTGATGGAAACTTTGTTCTATACAATGAATTTGGTGGATACTTCATTGAAAACAAAGAAATGATGACAAAAAATATAAAAAATCAAGAATGGGGTGGTATTTTAGCTGACGAAATGGGTCTAGGAAAGACTGTGGAAGTTTTGGCTTGTGTTTTGCTTAATCCAAGAAAAAAATTGCATTCTAATGATCACTTGAAACCTGATATTGAGCTAAAAACATATACACATGTCGAATGTGTCTGTGGAGATCCTGAGTATACTAGAAGACTCGTTATTTGTTCATCATGTAATTCTGCTCAACACGATAATTGCGTCTCATTTAATAAAAACAAATGGAAAGATAACGTTTATTACTGTCCTCATTGTTGGACGAGTGGTAAAGTTCCTTTGATCGAATCAAGAGCTACTCTCATAATCGCACCATCTTCAATTAGTCACCAATGGATAGAAGAAATAATGAAACATGTAGATTGTGACTCACTTGAAATAAGAACATACTCTGGAGTTACCACTGGCTACATTCAGCCTTACGATTTAGCGGATAGTGATATTGTGCTTATTACTTACGAAACACTTCAAAAGGAATTAAACTTTGTTGATCTTCCATCAAGCAGTCGTTTGCGTAATCCAAAGAGATTTAGCGTAACACCATCTCCTCTTTTAGCAATCAGATGGTGGCGATTGTGTCTTGATGAAGCACAAATGGTTGAAAGTTTTGCAACAAGAGCAGCTGAAATGGCTTTAAAGCTCGCTGCAATTAATCGTTGGTGTATAACTGGTACACCTATTCAGAAAAGTGTAGATGATTTATATGGTTTGATGTTGTTTTTTCGTGAAACCACATATAGTCATCGACTTTGGTGGCTCACACGAATATATGAGCCTTACTGTAATGGTGACAGCGAACCTCTCATCAAGTTATTGAACAAATGTTTCTGGCGCAAATCAAAAACTGATGTTTGGGACCAGTTACAAATTCCAGAACAAACGATAAAATTGCACACTTTACAATTTACTCTAGTCGAAAATCATTTTTATCTTCGTCAACAAGAGGAATGTGCAGCGCAGTTTTTAAAGAAAATTTCAAAGTACTCGAATTTGAACTGTCGCTTAAAGGATATAGATAAATCATCGTCTTCGAAATTAATGCTTCCATTGTTAAAATTACGCCAAGCATGTGTTCATCCACAAGCAGTTCGAGGAAGATTTATTCCTCTCTCAAAACGAACTATGAGTATGGAAGAGTTATTAGATACAATAATCAAAACCACTGTCAAAGAGTGTGAAGATGAACATCGTAAAGTGATTTCTGCTATTAATGGTCAAGCAGCAATTCACATTATTAAGGATGATTTGAAACCTGCAATTGAAACATATAGAAATGCACTGCAATTGATCAATGGTTTCAAGGAAAAAATACGAACGGACAAGTTGCAGCAATATCATACACTTTATAACTTAGCAGAAATTTTAGAGCGATGCGGTGTGCAGCAAAAGACTCGTGAAAATGTTGTGAGAGAGGAGAATTTCCAAATTCAAGAAAATGAAGTCGCCAAAACTTCGGAAATCGGAAGAACGCTGCGAGACGAATATTTAAGAGATGAGGCCAATAACTTAAAAAATGAATATTTGAATAAAGGAATTTCACAAATAAATGAAGCAAAAGAACAGCTTCGTTTAGCTACAGGTGCAGTTGAAGAATGTGAAGAGCGTGATAATAATTGGTGGATTGATGCAGTGAATTCAATTGCACGAGCAAAAAAGGATCAAGTTTTAATTGATAAAATTAAAGAAACTCTATCGGAACATTGTTTAAAACGACAGCGTGATAATTTGACAACTTTTCAATCGATTGCATCAAAGTTTAGGGACTACGCCGGATTGATTTATATTTTGAAACAACGATGGGACCAACTACGTGAATCTAGAAAGATACTAGTGTCTAATGTAACAAATATGGATTCATATCCATCGATTAAGGATGTTGATACAGCCGTTGATTGTCATTTACGACCGGTTATGACTGAAAAAGGCAAACGATTAAAAGCAATAAAATGCATATATTGTTCCATTCACGAACTTTTTAACGATTTTGAAAGCAAATTGTTCTACTTCAGTTTAAACGAAAAGAATCAAGAAGCAGAAAACAAGGATGATGCGTTGATGGATACTTTACGTCAAGGAACATGGGGTGATAGTGAACTTGAACAGTCATTGAAAATTATTTACAATTATGGAAAGAACAGAACCAAAAATGATGCCGATGAAGCTAATGAGGGTGACGAAGGTGCCGACATTTATTCCATCGCCGAAAAGCAATTGAAATGTTTTGAACTTATGAAAAAAGAATTTCGAGCGCTAAGAGCTGTGTGGATGAATATATTTGATTTTGTTTCACAATTAGATGAGATTAATATGGCTTCTTTACGCCTAAGATTGCGTTACCCTGATGAGCCAAAATCGAAAGAACCGCTTTTACATATCCTAGAACCCGGCGAAGTTGATGAACAACTGCACAGACTTCATGGAGATGAAATGTTTGCTACGAACCTTTTAAATAAAAAAATGGCTCATTTATGCTACTTAAAAAATTTGGCGAAAACTGGATTCGGTTGCAAAGGCAATTCAAATCCGGAGGAATGTCCGATCTGTCAGCTAGAGCTCGGTCAGCAATGGAGTGTGTTGCAATGCAGTCATTGTGTTTGTGTAAAATGTACAGATATATTGATTAACGAGTATTCTGTGAGAACTGGTAATAATGTTACAAGTATACGCTGTGCCTTGTGTCGTCAGTATACAGCTCTTTCGGAAATAGTTTATGTTGACACGCGTGAAGAAGCGGCAGAAGAAGAATCGATTGAAGTAATTGGTTCTCTATCAACCAAAATTGAAGCACTTGTTCGCACCATCATTCGTATCATCAAAGACGAACCAGAATCAAAATGTTTGGTTTTTTCAACGTGGCAAGATGTGATTAGTCTTATAAGTAGAGCTCTGAAGGACAATAGAATTGAACACACTTTTTATACTACATCTAAGCGTTTTCCGAGTGATATTGATCGTTTTAAAAATGAATCAGATATAAAAGTAATGCTTCTTCCTATATCAATGGGAGGAAAAGGATTAAATCTTATAGAAGCCAATCACATTTTACTCGTCGAACCATTATTAAACCCGGCAAACGAAGTTCAAGCTGTAGGTAGAATTCATCGCATAGGTCAAACGAAGTATGTAAAAAATATTATCTCGATGTTTCGCCTTTCTTTGTTTAATACGAGCAATTTTTTTTAGAAAAACGACAGTGCATCGATTCATTGTAAAGAATACTATCGAAGAGAAAATTTTGGCAATGTTTGGGGCTGATCTTCAAGAATATTGCTCAAATAGAGCTGATTTGCAAGTAACCGAAATGACTCAAGATTCTATTATAACTTTAAATGATATGAAAACACTGTTTGCCCGATAATTTTTTTTGCATTTAATTTTTAAATTTAAAAACCTTTTCGAGTAATTTTGTTCAACAAATTTATTATAAATCATATTGATTTATAAAGAAGTACACTTTGTTCACACTTTTCCTGTAAGTACACAAAAAACATAAATTTTTTATAAGAAATTACAAGTTAAACTACAATAATTTTCAGTAACATTTTAATATTGCTTTTTAAAAACGTGAATAATTTATTTACAGAGTGAACAGAAAGTTTCGACTGGGAGGAAGTATGCGCGAAATGGCGTAACAATAGTCAATGTTACGTAACGTTGTGCGCTGTATGATGTTTTCAAGCCCGTCCCACTGGAAACTTTCTTTTCACTCTGTACATTTACCATAAAAAAGGAGCCATCGTCAATTTAGGCGGACACGTGAAAAAAGCGTTGGTATTTCAGCTTTGTTTACGGATAAAAACAACAAATGCTTCTGCAAGTAAGATAACCACTTCAATCGGTTCCACATATTTTGACCATATGCTTGGCAACAACCATAGATTAAAACAGAAAACGTTGATAAAACAAAATTTATTTGTCAAGCGAAATTTATCACAGGCAAAATTTAAAGTAAATAATGATCAACCACTAGTCACAAGTTTTTTAGATTTCAATTTAAAAACACTATAATTACAGTGCTCTTGAAAATATTTTGCTTACGAAAATTCCAACTTTTATCTCTATTGAAATAATAACAACTGTATACACTCTTAATTAGATAAATATATGAGCAAAGTGGGCATCTAACTCGCAGAAGTATTTGTTGTGCTTACAATGAAGTATTAGTCAGCTTTAAACAATGCAAGCTGAAATACGAATATTTTTCTCACATGTCGGCCAACATTAAAGGTGTGGTGGCAGTGTATCGAAGGTATCCATGCCTTGAAAACGCGATTTTAGCAGCCACTGATAACTGAAACGAGAGTTGTGTTGAAGGCGCTCTTACTTTTCGGATTAGAATCGCAATTAGACAATCGCCCTCCTCCTGAATTCGAGAACCACTTTTCGAATCTTGTCGCAAGCGGCATCAGTTTTGTGTTCGAAACTTATTCACATTTGTTTTTCGCCAGATTCAAGCGATGAGTTCATTGAGGAAAGAAGCGACCGACTTCACTCTTCTTCCTTTAACCAAACAAAGCGGTGAATTCGAAGAGATGGTCGCACGAAAAGCAAAACCCTGGTTTGTGTTCTCAGTTTGGAAAGCGATTATCGAACTCGAGTCTTGCAAAAAGCCGACCACTGCTGAATTGATCGCCGAATCGATGAAAAAAATGAGAGAAATGCGATTGTTTCACAATGATTTGGCACTCGCTGTCGACGACAGATTGATTGAACGAAAAGCGAATGGAGAGTACAGCATTTGCAGCGATGCGACGGCATCGCGATCTGATTGCGATTGGTATTGCTTCATTTGCTTTAAATCGGCCCCAAAAATTCTCAAATGTAACGGTTGCTTTCGTGTCTTTCATGAATCTTGTTGCGCGAGCAGTGATGAAAAAGGCAAATGCTATTTTTGCAAAACTTATGTGCAGGAAATAATACGAAAAAAAGAGTTGAGTGTCGAAAACATAAACGACGTTATTGATGTGTTTTTGTACAACATTAAACTCGGTTTTATGGATGTTATTCAAGCTTCTTGGTTTCAGAATGAATCACAGACAATCAAGAATCTCATCCCGAAATTGATTCACAATCATGATTTTAATTTCATTCACATCAAGCGCAAAATGGAAAACAGTGAATATCGATCTATATTCGAATTTATATTCGATTGTAAAACTGTTTGCTTTAATATAACCGTTCTTTACGGTGTCGATTCACAAATCGGCAAACGATGCGACGATCTTTATGCATTCATGGGCTCTCAAGATAGGTTTATCCACAACTGTGTCGATTGTTACATTAGATTCTATCATAAGAAAGAAGGTGATAAATATTTTTGGTTCATTGTTCCTTGCGATCCTCCGCATCAACTTTGCTTTGCTCGTGCGGAAGGTTACTCTCATTATCCTGCAAAAATTATCCGCAGCGATTTGAATGAATCATTTGTTTGGTTTTTCGACGAATATCATGAGTACGCCACTGTCTCAAACAGAGATATCTGCTCTGCTCTTCCACGCGACACAGTGATAACGCCACAATTGGCTAAAGCTCTCCAAGAATTCGGTATGCATAAATTGCTTCTCGAGTGTCAAGTGTCCGGCACCAAATTTAATTTACATGGATTTAAATTGCGAGAATCTCCAAAGAAATCGAAAAAGAAGCATAAATAATCAAGACGCAAAGGATAAAATATTGCCAAAAATATGCTTTTTCAAATTATGTTCAAATATTTTATGTTCAATAATTTTAAAAAGAACTTTTCAACAAACTAAATAAATTAAAGTCTATTTTTGTACAAAAAGTGTTGACCAATGATGGGATCTATCACATCTCAATTTTATTTTGAAATGGTGACTAAAGTAAGTCTCATTTAGCAACACTATTTAAATCTGACGTGTTTTACATCGATTTTGATTTAAAATTTTCTCAAGTATGAAAGATCTCAGACATGATGCATAGAAAACAAAACTGCCTACGATAATGATTGTCAATAATCGCTGTACAACATTTAGCGAAAAAATTCTTTTTATATATCTTATTTAATGGTAATACATGCTTTTCAGAAAGTAAGAAATCAATTTTTTGAATGAAAAAAATTCTCAAAATATTGAATAAATTAATGAATTTTATCAAAATAATCGTCTTTTATCAATGAAAAATTTTTGCAATGAACATTTTAAAGTTTTCGCATTATGATGATATTTGAGGAAATTAGAGGTCACTTTCGATATCCATAGAGTTATGCTGGAAGTTTGAGCGGGTGTCGTTGTCAAAATTTTCACTTTAAATGTTAGGGTTACCACTTTTGGTATGAAGTTTCGAAAATGCTGAAAATTTTT
>NCKU01001654.1:0-23910 GCA_003675995.1 Dinothrombium tinctorium
GATTAAGATATTTTTGAAAATGTTTTCTATTTTTATTAAAATTTTATTATTTTATAAGAAAGACAAAAGAAGAGAAGAGAAGAAATAAACATGAGACAACACTTAGATAATTATGTAAATATAATATTTTTTGGCCGAGATTAAACCGAGATTTTTTATGATATTCGGACATTTATGAGATGAATAAGCGATAAAACAAATTCAAACGTTTAATAAATTCAATTTCATTGAAACAAATAAAATTTCTTTAAGTTCTCGTTACCTTTATTGAACACTAGCAAAAGAATTTTGTGGCCCGTCTCGCACTCTTATCATTAAGTTTCGATTCTATAATATTTCATATTAGAGCTCAATTTAAAGACTATGAACTATCTTTTGTAAATGTCCTTTGCCATTTTAGTACGTTAAATATGTTTCAAGAGTTAATTTCTATCAACACCTCATGTCTTTAATGAAACTGCTGTAGTAAGTTAAAAAACATTTTTATTTTAATTGTATATTGAATTAGTTGACTAAGCCATATTACAAAAAAGATTTACACATTGATAAAGAAGCTTGCTTAGACACGAATATGTTAAAAGATTTGATTTGACTTCCAAAGCGCACGAAATATTCCGTATATCCTCAGATTATATGCCATGGCACTAAAGTGTGAGATTCTGCCACCCGTAGCTAAACCTAGAGGTTTAGTGCCATGGTAACCTTTATTTTCTAAAACCGTTGCCAGTGGCAGAAAGTGCTTTTTTAATTTTTAAGCAAATTGAACTTCACTCGAGGCAAAGTGCCATGGCATATAACCTGAGGATATATGGTATCAATTTTAAAACTTCTAGATTTTTATGGGACGCATGTTATTTTATTTTGAAAACTTTTTTAGTGTACTACTCTGGACACAAAAAGTTGTTAAAAGCTATTCAATGGTGATAAAATTAATTAAAAGGACCTGTTGTGTGACTTTTGAAAAAATGAATTGGCATGTGGAGAAATATAAGCTCATTTGTTTTATAAAACTCAAAATTTGACCATCATAAAGTTCAATCTCGATATGTGAATAAAAATTCAACTTGAATCTACAATATTGGTCTGTTTTCTGATTAACAATTGTGTTTCTGTAAGAGAAAATCAATAAAATGATATGAAAATATTTTTCATGTAAAATTATATGGTTCTAAATGTAAAAATATAATTAAGAATTGTAAAATTGTATTTTTTTCAATAATTTCGTATAAATACTGAAGCAAGCGCCATTTTATCAGGCAATCATACAGTTGCATTCCCCAACACAGAGATAACCTAAATACCCAATATGGAGCTTAAAAATAGAATTGTTACTGTAAAACACATCAAAACCTGAAAAATCAAAACTTCATAGACGGCGCACTAGATCGTAGTTCCACAACCGAAACTTCAAAAAATATTGACTCATAATAAGCTTCAAAATATGTTCAAATGTTAAGGATAAAATCTAAATTATTTTTTGTTTAAAATGAATTTTCCTCTAGATTCTATGTATAAGAAAATCTTTGAACCCTTATAGAGCGAGACAGAGGAGCTGCAGAGGCCAACATTAGCGGTGATCCAAAGTCAAACTTTGAGTTCTATAAAACAAAGTAAGTAATACCTCTCCACGTGCAAGTTCGTTTTTTGCAAAAATCACACAACAGGTCCTTTGATACGAAGTTATCTTGTTAAAATAACTGCTTATATCAAAGCTTTTTGGTACTATCCTTTGAAAGAAGCACGTGAAAAATGGTTCTAAAAAATAAAATCGATCATGGCGTTAGATGATAGAATCATAAACAAATTTTATCATAATGTTTAAATATAAAGCTCGCACCTGATATAAAGCTCTGCAGGCGCATTTTTGCATATGAAAGAGGTTAACTTTTTGAATGAACATTTGTATGCAAAGTTTAATTGAATTTCACCTGTCACCATTCAGAACGCTTCCTTTTAAATGAAAGGCTTTGATCACACTAAGAGTTGATTTACATTTTGTGCTTGTCGACAGCAGTTTAATTTCGAACGCATTCTTAATTCAATGATCATTAATAACCGATTCATTTAAAAAATGACAAGCGTTTGCTAATCTACACTCGCTTTCATGTGTTGCACTTTCTCTGTTGTGCATTGCACTGTTAAAGGCTGCTTTCGCTTTATTCTTTATCAACAAAAGCGCGCGACTGTTTCAAGCGTATAGAGAGAGGTTAGATGAAACAAAAATAAAGTGATAGCACACGCAACTCCAGCCAATTCTCATTTGCCGACGCTGTGAAGCTTCCTAATCATGGTGGTTAGAAATGAACTTAATACTTTTCCGCGTTCTTTATTTTATACACACTTCTTTTACAATATCTGAAAGCAACGCAACATAGGTTTCTATTTATTATATGTAACACTTAAATCATCTCGTTTCTTTGTCATTCTATTATACTTAGTTCTATAGCTGGAGAATACTTCCAAACACTTGCTTGTTGCGCAGTGCTTATCGCTTCAGTTACGATTGAACTGCGATTCACATCGGTATCTGTATTTAACTGATACTTTTGTCTCTCTCTTGTATCGTTACGCTGTTGCTGCTGCGATGACACACACTGATTAATTGAAGTTTCGTTGTTATTGCTGTTGACGCTGTTATTTGCAAAAGTATCGAAACCGGTACATTGTATATCCATCTTATATGAGCCAGAATAAAAGAAAATGAGGCTACATTCATGTGTATAATGCTCTTTTGGCTCAATCTGCGGAAATAGAGAAAGTTCTCTGTAATAACGATCTAATGCGTGAAAGTTTTCATTTGTACCTCCGTAATGTACACTTTATCACAGCCAATAATTGCTCGCTTCATATCTAAACGATAGTTTCGTTGCCCATTTTGGAAATCTTGATAACAATGTATCGACAAACAGAGCGATTTAAGCGAATTACCGGAACAGTTCGTTACTTTAACACTGATCGTGATCAATTGTCCAACATTAAAAATATATTCTTCTTCCGGTTTCAAATGATTTCCATTTAAAGTTACGTCCCAACGTAATGACGACATTAATATCGCATCTAACATAGCACCAGTCCAAGGAATCGAAGAGATTGACGCAACACCTGACTTTTCATTGGCTGCTTAAAATCAAAAATGCTTGGTTAAGGAAACATTGCATTGTTTTGAATTCTAATGGTTGTCAATTAATTAAATGAAAAGGATATTATAACCCACTTAAGATGCACTTGATTTTCTAAGTACGCTTTGCAACGCGTGTGAAGCGCTTCCCGCGAGGCAGAAAATTCATTGCTGCTCTGATTGCGATCGATCAAAGGACACCTTTCGACAGGAACTGGAATGCGACAGGTTTCTTTTGCTTCGATCAAAATAGATTTATTGCTCGCATAGAAAAGCTCCATTTCTTGATTTGTCGCATTGAGCACATCAAATACCAGATAACAATTATCGTGTCTAAAAAAGAAATAAATGTAAACGATGAAAGTGAGACAATAAAAATAATGACAAGGTTACATTTCCGCAGGAAGAACATCCCACTGAGTGATCAATATAGACGGAAGGACCTCAATATTTACAACTAAGGCACATTTGCGACAGTAGCCAGCAGCTAAACCACTGCCGCCGCTGTATTCAATGTTTAAAATCACTTCGATGTTCTGCGGATAAAAAGAAACGAAACCATGAAAAATTAATAAACCTTAATGATTGGAAAAATCAGATAAAAATGAACAAACCTTAGCCATGAATTCGTCAAGACTAGATACTATCGCCTGTTCGGAAACTACTTGCTTGCTTTTTGTACTACTGCTCGAATTGCTTCCATTCTGCAGATCTGAAATAAAATTTGCCAACGCAGTCCCGAGCAAGTTCTGTTGATTACGTTTCGCATGATGCAAAGGTGAGCTATAATTTGAGTGTTGCATTGGTGTTGAAGTACCACTACTTTTTCGTGGACGTAGTTGACTGCTTGATAATTTTCGCTTTTGAATTTTGTGAACAAAGTCGCTCACACCATGGACTGTTATCTCGAAATTAAAAGACTCGTTTGGAGGGAGAGGAAGATTATTTTGAATTACTTCTTCATCCCAATTGATTAATGCTTTTTCAGCTTCCTTTGTTAATTTTGTTTGCAAACTAATGCTTAGAATTTCAATCAATTCATTATTAACGCTTTTGTTTGTAACAGTAACAGCAAATGTTTTTGATTCTCCAGCAAACAATGAAATATTAACGCTTGAAGCAATTGCAAGTGAGTCGGAATTTAAGGATTTGAGATTATGGTTTGCTTTTAGAAGTTGATTGCACGCAATTTCCAATAAAGGCAAATGTGGTACAACTTCAATGGTGTATATATGCGGGAACTTCATCTTTTTAGCGTTTGTGAGATCTTTTAACTTACAATTATTTTTCACTCCCAAAACGTGAGTAGTGTAACCGAGAATATCCAATTTTCCACTAGCTCTTGGTGTGCCGGTAAGTTGCACTGGAAAAGGACCTGATTCCGGAGGAAGGGTTAGTGACGTTGGATAAGTTTCAAACGCAATACCATCCGTCATCAAAGACATATGACTAACATGTAATTCAATTGGCAAATAATTGTAAACTTGAAGTAATACTTGACAATTTTCACCTTCCGCCCACTTAAAATCTAAAGTTTTTGAAGTTGGTGAGTTGAGTGACTTCCGACGTGCTGATGACGGTCTACTGAACTGAAGAGGAGTGAAAATGAAGGGAGAGGATGAAACACTTTCTCGATGTTTTGCTTTTAGCTTAATTGGTCGTGTTTGAGGAGACAAATTTTGTACTTTGAAAGAAGTCACCAGAGGAAATTTGGTTAAATTCACCGAAGGAATGATGATTCCATTTTCAAGTGTCAATGGCACGGGTGCTCCTTCTCCACAATTGGTGGATAATGTTTCCAACTGTTTGGCAAAGTCGCGTCTTTGATTTGGCGTAAGAAATTCAAACAGAGAGTGGAGTAAAAAGCTCAAGTGTCGCATGGAGATCTGCTCACAATTCATACGTTTTGCAGTAGTGACCAACTCTTGCAATAACTGTAAATGTATTCCGGTCCAACCAAAGTTATGCTCTTTTATTCTTCGATCATATTCAATTGGATCTAGCGTTAGTTGATAGCCCTCTAGAGATGGTAATAACAAATTATAACATTGCTCCCAATTTGGTTGGTTCACATTAATCGACACTGCTTTCAGCGCGGCGAAGCGCTTGTAAAACGCCGCTTTCCGATGATATCCAATGTCCGAATAAAGTTCAGCAATTACAGACAACCTTTTGATCTGTAAATGAAGATGAAAAACAGAAACGAAAAGAAGTCAAAAACAAATGATTTCAAAAACAGATAATGGCTAACACGCAAATCGTTACCTGCTCGTCGTGACTTTGATTGAAACAGATAAAAACCGAATTTTGAATGAATTCAGAAGCGTACAAATATTTTTCATGAAATGTCAACATTCTCGCCGCTTTAAAACTACATTCTAATTCGATGACAGACGCATTTCTGTACTGTAATTAAAAACGAAAAAATGACTTAATAAAGAAAATTTAAGCACAAAAAACAAGAAACGTCAAGAAGCGAATACCTTCGCGTAATGGCAACAAGCTTCCTTATATTTTTCGTACACCTCGTTAACCGAACTCAAAAGAAACTTGCCCAATGCCTTTGCAACGATCGGATCTCCGTTTGGCAAACTTCGACTACTTCTGGCATTTGGCAAAATAAATTTTCGTCCGACATTTCTTGACTTATTTGGATTCTGAGCTTCTTCTTGCAGTTGTCTAAATTTACTTGGCGGTAGTGATGAATTTCTTTGCAGACTACTCTTGCGTCGCGATGTTTGCGGGAAAAGCAATGAAAGCGAAGCGACACACTGCCCTTCCAAAGCAGAGGCCAACCAAAGCCAGTCGTTCGCCGACCGTAGTATGTCAATGCTGTTGCCGTAATTTATTAAAGCTTCGGACGGTAAACCGGCTAACAACGATAAATCACCCATATATTTGCGCATTCTTCCGAGACACTTTTTGCGAAAAACTTTTGAATCCATGTCGAGACCAACGAGTGCTTTCGTCTCGAATGGCGCCATAAGTAACGGTATTTTGTCTTGTTTCTCATAGGAACGGTCTAAACGCTTTGATTCTAAAACCCAAAAGAGAGAAGAAATTAAATCTCTAACATCTTTTTCTAGCTTATCCACGAACAAATTAATGTCGATGTCGTTATTTACACAATTATAAATTAAACATTGAGGCAAATTCTTTTGCAATTTATTCTCTAAACAACTATTGGTAATGTCATTTGCTAAGGGATGATCTTTTTCGTTACAGAGAGTTCGTGAATAATTGTTCGTGACACGTTCGTCACCAGATTGCGAGTCAACATCATTCGATTGATTGAAGCATGGACTAGCT
This sequence comes from Dinothrombium tinctorium, assembly GCA_003675995.1. Lineage (NCBI taxonomy): Eukaryota > Metazoa > Arthropoda > Arachnida > Trombidiformes > Trombidiidae > Dinothrombium > Dinothrombium tinctorium. Next base: position 6,428 of record NCKU01001654.1, read on the forward strand.
GAGGACGAATTGGTGCTTGCTGACGACTTGACTGCAGTATCACCATTAGTTTCGAGTGAACATGCATTTTGAGGTTGCTCATCAGATGCAGGCTTTATGTTAAAAAGTATACATCGCGAATCGTAGAGAGTAGAAGAGTACTTTTCGACCACAGTTTGATAGTGATTGTAAATTTCTTGCAACTCTCGAATGTCGCCGTTGTATTTACCGATCGCGATTAAACCTAACAGCTTTCGGTGGCATTGAAAGTCGCCCCAATCATTGTTCTCGTTTTCATATTCATTGCGTTTGAAACGCAAACGAATCAACCGCTGACATCCCATTCCCTGTGCGTCTTCGATGCATAATTCGTCTAAATTGGCGATCTTTTCGTACAGTTTATTGAATACTTTGGCGGACAATTGAGCACTGCTTTTGCTGCCGTTAATTGCCTTCACGAGAATAAGCAGCGACTTGTGATCGTCTGTCCGCTGCTCGTAGTCTGGAAAACTCATCGTTCACTCATCACTCGCTTCTCCGTCTGCTCGTCTCTCGTGTCGTCGCGTTCGCCGCGATATCTGTTATCGCACACCGTACGGTTCGCACACAGCGATCACTTGAAAAGAAGAAAAAAATCGAAAAATGGAACGCGTTTTCCTTTAAACACGAATCAATTGGAAAGCGTCATTTTTTGCGTTCGCTGTGCTTTCGCTGAAAACACCTCAAAACAACGCACGCTTCGCCCCGTTTTCGCCCTTCGCTCTTTTGGCCCTCTTTTCGCCGCGCTTTTCTCTTTTTCGGGGTTTTTTCGCGCTTTCTTTTCCACTTTTCAAAACTTTCAATCGTTTCGTTCTTTCGCCCGTTTCTCGATGCTTTCGAATTTGAAACAAACGCTCGATTCAAAATCGCTTTCTTCTCGATTTCCGCACACTTTTCAAACGTTTTTATTTTCAATCGATTTGAATCCGCCCTTTCCTGTACTTGAAAGCGTCCGCAAGTGCAAATTATTTGTTACAACGCTTATCAATTTAAATATATCAATAAATAGAGTAAATTTTTATTGAAAAACTGTCGCAAAATTTTTTGGATTATCCAGGATTCATGGATTATCTCTATAGCGTTCATATTTTACTTGTACAAGTAATCTCGTCGTAACACGATAAAAACTGCTTTTCAGTGATAAGTATTGTTCAGATCAAAGTTTTGCTTAACTTTTCAAAATGTTTTTCGAGTCTACAGCGTTTCAGGTCATTCGAGTCTCAAAGTGTATTTTGAAATTTAATTTATTTCTCAAAAAATTTCTTCCATTTCATGCGTATTCCACTCTTTGATGAAAGCGTTTATCCGTACCAAAACTTGTGCTGTACTTGAAAAGCTCTCATTTATTCATTCGTTTGTTGCTATTCCACACATTTACACTTTACCTGCACACTTCATTCGTTTAGAGATTTTTCTCACTCACTTCAAGGTAAGCGTATTGCTTTTAATCGCCTCAGGTTATTCAATTCTTATTATTTATATTCGAATATTGAAATAAAAGTTACGTAATGTATGTGCATTAAGGGTAAGGATACGATTTTTCAACTTATCTTCACAATGCCGTTTAAAATTTTTATCTCTAAGTTTTTCAGTTGCGAGATATCTTCAGAGTTTTACTTAAGACTCGTGTCACTTTTATCTTGAAATTTTCACTTAGAATTTTAAATCACGAGCGATTAATCCAATGAGATACACATATATTTATTTATAGTAAGTTCGAATACTAAATAAACTAGCGAAGAAAGATACTGTACTCAATTATGTTTTACAAAGATAAAATTTAAAATACAATAATAACTTTTTTAACCATAAAAATATATTTAAGTCCTAAATCCTGTTACATATACACAGTTTAAAATAAGTGACTAAAAAGTATGAAACATCTATTTGTATGCGCAAGCTAATATTCTTTAATTCGGCGCCCAGCACGCATTTCATGTATTTGAGTTGCCGTCGATCATCCCACATATTTCTCTTCTGTTTAGATTTTTTGCGATTGAAAAATGAATGCACGCAAAACAAAAATATGATTAAAAGTGCTTTACATCAAAATATAACTTGAACAAATCAGTGCCATTATTCGTTTTAATAAATTATTTTAAATGGGAAAAATTTTGATTAACTAGTTTTTCTTTCTTATCCTAGCTGCATCAAACTTTAAAGGATTGTCCAGCATTTTCGAATGCATAAAAAATCTTCATAGCGAATACTTTAGATAAAATACAAGCAGCAGAAATGATTGCCGACGAAATATATTAAAAGTGATCGATCAAATTTTTCTTAGCATGCGTCAATTAATAATTAAACAACATGTAACGTGTAAATTTTGCTGATATACATACACTTGTGGAATTTATGCCACGAGATAATTCAGAATGTTAAAAAATTATTCAGCGCGAAGTTATATTTTCAGTTATTTAATATTTATGTGATAAAAATTTCAATACTTTAAGAGAAAAAAAATCGAAGAAATGTGATTTTAATTTGAACGTAATCTATTCAATGATTTCATTATATTTTTTAATTTTCACCATCAAACGCAATTGATTTTTAAAGCGATATCTAGAAAACACCTTCTGTATTTTGAAAACCTCAAAGTTGAAATTTTTTTAATTCAATTAATTTTTTGTTTTACCCTCTTTGTAAACAAAAAAATTTTTCCAGTTTTTTAACATTGAACAATAGAAGCGAACAAAAGACAATAACGATGCTCATTTCTGAAAACACATTTTAACTTTTCTCTTCAAAATTAAATAAAATTTTTTCGCTTCTTTACTAAAAAAATTAAATGTTCTTCTCACCCTGTTACTAAAATACACTTCACTTCCGTGTGTTAATTAATTCTTTCGCTCTTTTTTTTTCTAAAGCAAAATTAAAAACAATGCATTTTCATTGCGTTTATTTACTCTTTAACATTCATTTAAATCGTTTTCTAATTTCACGAATAATACGAAAGCAAAGTTTTTTTAATTACGAAAATGAATAAGATCGAAAAAATATTCAAAGCGGCGATTAATGTTGCCAGAAACTATATGATACCAACTCATAAACGCACACCCACTTGTATATATTAGTTCACTAGTTTAGTTTGCAAATTGGTTGAATATATTTTTCTCTCTTCGCGTTTTAAGCTATAACCACTGATCACGAAAGGATGATTTTTTTTTTCTTCGCCAGCTTTCACCGAATGGTAACAAACAATCTCGCACAATGTTTAGTATACGTGGAACAATTTTTTTTTTTAAATTCGACACTCTAATTTCATTCTATTATACTTATTGGTTCAAAACTTAAATATAATTTTTCCGTCAAAGCAAAAAGAAACAAATTTATTTTCTCTATCTCCTCTACTTCTTTATCTGCTCGCGTTAGATGATGTTGGTGGTGAAATGTAAAATGCTATATCTTTATTTGAAATCGTTCGCTACAATGATGAATGAGAGTTGGTTGTAATTTACTTTGTAACGCTCATAGATATGTAATTTGTAAAAATAAGTGAAGTTATAGTACAAGTACGTAAATGTTACGTGCTGGTCTATATGCGTATAATAGCTTCATTCACTTTGTGTATGTTTAGAATTAAAAAGAATTTGAACGTGAATGAAGTAGGCTTGAATATGTTCAAAATTAAAAACTGCATAAAATATTTTCAAAGATACTCATTTGCAGCTTATTTTTAAAACATCAAACAAAAATTCTCATTAAACCACATTTCATATATTTAGGAAAAAAAACTTTTATTTAAATGAGAAGAAGAATGTTTTTAAAAGATTAAAAAAGTTTTTCATCATTGAAAATTGAAAAAAGAACGATCACATTGTTAAAAACGATCGTACGTGTTGTGCATTCGTGTGAGTAGAAAAAAATTTCTGCTGGCTGAAAACGCCCGCTGGCTTAATTTAGCCATTTTAGTTCCGCAGACACATTCTATTGATTTTGAATTCACTTCGAGGCTGCAATTGAAATAGCCAACAATTGAATTTTATCATTAAAAAGTCTCATAAATCAATTAAGCTCCTGATTATTGAACACAATTGTGATAACAATTGATTTTTTCAACGAATTAAGTGTGTGTGGGTAAAATTAGTTCGAAACAATGATGAACTTTGAATCTTTCAAAATTAAACGAAATATTCTGTTTAAATAATTTTGTATCGATTTTTTTTCGAGTGTTTGAGGGGAAATTAAACTGTAAAGTTGTATAAAAATCTCGAAAGCGAAAAAGTAGCAAATTAAGTTTCTTTAATAAGTGTTCATTACATGAGAGAATAGTTTATCATCGAGTCAAATCATTGAATTTTGATAGAAGAAGGATGCGGAAAGATGCGATCGTCATGTAACAAGTTGTTTAAATTGAAAGAAACGAACGCCGAAGCTAAGTGAGCGATCGACGACAGTGATGTGATCGCGATTAATACGAGAATTGAGAAGATTTGCTCTCGTCGTGCAAAACTTTTTAAGTAAAGGTTAATTGGACTGTTAACTTAAACTTACGCAGGGCTTTCTTTACAACTTTTTCATTCTTTGCTTACTACATATAAAAATTTATTCAGAAATGACAACGAAAAGCTTTGCATACAAAGTGCTTTATCAAGTCAATCAATAACTTTGCAAGTGGATGTACAGCTTTTGTCTGAAGATATTGCTTTTTATGCATATAAAACAGGAATATTTTATATAAATTTTCGCGAAAATTTCAGTGTTTGCGAATTTGGTAAGGCTGAATTACTATTAGTGAATCAACAAAATAAAAATCAAGAGAATTTGTCTCAGTAAAACTAACCTGTTTCACTGTTTTCCAATGCAAATTATTTCACATAATTTATTTGAAATTTCAATTAAATTCTAAAGTGGAATTAGTTTCAGAATTGAAAAATGAATTTGGTAAATTTTTTCTGAAAAAAGAAAATTAAAGTTTATAAAGGAACTGTAAGTGAGACGAGTGAACGATTGCAAAATTCTCGTTCGAATCGTTAACGAATCGTATTACGGGCAATATTTTTGTATTAAGTACGAGCAGAGTTCAGACGGGTACAGCGAGCAATTTGAATTAGTGAGAGGGAGACAGAAAGAAGGCGAGTGAGAGAGTTTTCTGAAATATTTCGTTTCAATAAGTTAAGACTGAATGTAATATTGGGTTAATAACCGCTTGTTTGATTTCACCAAAAAAAAACTTAAGTAGAGGCGGAGAATGGACCGAGTGAGGCGGAAGGTCGTGGTGTTGTAAAGGTCACTACTTTTGGTAACGTATTTCGCTTCTCAGAGGTTACCTTTAATGTATAGCGGCGGCAGGCGAAAAAATTTTACAAACCTCGATTTTTCGCTGTATTTTACGGCGAGCAACAAGAAGAAAAGAACGAAAAAAGTTGCGAGCGAATGCCTGAAAGGCGTAACTTGCAGCGAACGTATGGACACAAAATAATATTTATGTGTATAAATAATATGAATATATGGCATGTGTATGTGTGTGTATTTATTTTCCCTCTGCACGCCTTGTACCGGTTGTAATCCGCCTTCTAATTTAGCAAAAGACTAACGCTGCATCGAGTCGAAAACGTTAGCGCTTCGCTTGTTTATTGTTCAAAGAAACAAAAAGCATAAATATTATACGGTCAGCCAGTGATTTAGAGAAATAATGTGGTCCAGCGTACAAGCAGTCACTTCCATACTCGTGTTTAATTGTTATTTACACATGCGAAACTAATGTCTCCATAAATTAAATTGCAAAGAAGTGAGTTCAAACTTCTCAGTGGCGTCTTGACTAGGAACTTCTCATTGCACGCAGGGACGGAAAATATATCTCACGACACACGTATTTTGTCTTTTGGGATCAATTTCGGCATAATTAATTTACTTTTAATGCAAAGTTCTAAACGAAATTCGAAAAAACAAAAAACAGCAACAAGAGAAACATAATTGTACCCACGTTTCAAACTAAAAACAGTTAATTTAAATGATTTACAATTGTGGAAATTGTTTTAGTGAAGAAAAAGAGAAGAAAAAGAAAAAAGTTTTTCACGTCTAGCTTTACACACCCAGAAGGGATCGGATACTCTCGAGGCAGCACGATGAGCCCGTCTGCCAGCTTAGTTCTCCTCTGCCTCCTTTATTTTTGCGTCACTAAGTCACAATCTCTTTCTTTTCTTTTATTATTTTTCTTCTACTCTTCGAATGAATAAAATATTCAATCGATTTTTTTACGATCGACCGCAAACATATGATTTCGGTTTGTATGCACCTTTTTAGTGGACATTCGTTTTGCATTTTACAAATTTAAAAACTCGGAAAAGCAATTTTCAAATTCAGAAAGAAATTGAGTTCGCATTTATAAGATTCATTCAGTTTTTTTTTCTGACGCAAAAACAATTTGCAAGCGTCTGTCAAACGCATACATTCACATCTATTTTTTCGATATCGTTCACTATGTTTTATTACAACTCGTGTATACCTATACAGCATGTGTGTGGTGCGTGTGGTGTGGTGTACAAATGTTGTGTGCGTACACTTGCACGAATCAAGTTTCTAACCTTAATATTAACTTGTTTTAAAAAGAGGAGTCGAATTTTTTTTCTAAATATTTCAAGTATTGTGAGACCCTCTCTTCGCTCTCATCTTTTTTGCTGCTCTTTGCCATTTCGAAATCAGATTTCAATATTTTTGTTGTATTGCTTTTGTCGAAAGCAAGTTGCTCGTTGATTGTCACTAGTGTACCAGCGACAATAAATATTGTTCGCAATAATTTGTTCTTAATTTCATTTTAATTTCAAGTTAATTTCAAATTTGTTATAAGAGAAAACTTAACAAAATATTCTTCTTTGACCAAAATATTCAGGTGAATTTGTCAAAACTTTTTTACATGAGCGCTTTATTCTTCTCGTTGAATTTGATTAACTTTCTTGCTTTCAGTATAAAAAAGTTTTCGAATTTGAAAACTTTTTAAATTTTGAAATTAATTATTTCACTTTTTAAAAAATAATTGAAAATAATGTTTTGAAAAAATATTTAAAACTTTTATTGAATTTTTGATTAGATTAAGAGTTTTACTTCACGGGTCCTAAGATCGTAAAGCATGGCTTCAAAGCGCCTATTGCTAGAAAACGACTCAGAAAATAATCGAGCGCTCACGCTTTGGCTGATTGCATTGACTGTGCTGGTCGTCATCAGCATTTTAACCATTTGCTTTATTCTGGTTTATGTTATGGTAAATGATGGATTGGATGGCATCTACGGTAATAAACATCAGCCAATTGTGGGAAACGAGAAGAAACGCTCGCTTATCGCACGTAAAGAGCCGATGGTTATCGCTAGCAGCAACGAAGTTATTTCGAAAGTTAAAAAAGTGCGCCGAAGAAGACGATCACCTTTAACTTCGTCATCGTCCACATTTGTGGAAGGTTCGCGTGATCCAACCATCTTTTTCCGACGTTATGACGACAATTTCGACCTACCGAAACGCGAATGTCAAAAGCGTAGTTTGCATATGTGTGCTGGGCAAGTACCGTATAATTCTACAGTTTATCCGAATTATATTGGCGACAATAATGAACTTGAAGCGAGCCGATCGTTGCCATACTACAATTACATTGCTAAATCAAGATGTAATCGTCGAATCAAGCAATTACTTTGCACCTTTTTGGAACCTCCGTGTGCCGATGGTCGGCCTATTCCCCCATGCAAAAAGTTCTGTCGAATTGCACTCGAAGGATGCGCCGAATACGTTCCCGCAACACTTGAACTATCTGCGGCATTTGATTGTCGTCGCTACCCTGACTCGTCTGATCCAAATGTTTGCATCAATCTAGCCATGGGCAAAGGATGTGCCGCGGATGAATTTCAATGCCCGGATAAAAGCTGCATTCCGCGACACTGGTTATGCGATGGTGTGCGTGACTGTATTTTCGCTGCGGACGAAGCAAATTGCTCCGGTGTCGGTAAGTGCTTTGATTGAGTAACATCAGGCAAATGGATGTGCTTCGAAAACAAGCATTTTTCACTTGAAACTTTTTCTAATCGCGGATACTTCGAAAAATATATTTGCGGTTAATTAGTGGAGTTTCGGCTTATAATAATTTCAATGAAAGAATTAAGCTCTGAGTATATAATTATTGCACTCGAAGCCAAATTACTAAGTGACAATTTATTTACCTTCTCTCCGATCTTTTCTCTATTTTTGCTCTTTCCACTATATCTTAATCTCCTTCTCTCCCGCATCTTCATCTCGATCTCTCTCTCACACAGCCTGTTCAAACGAAGAATTTCAATGCGATCGTAAATGCGTTCCTCTATCTTGGAGATGCGACGGTGATCGCGATTGTCTCGATGGCAGCGACGAGCAAAATTGCCATTACCGACCCGGCTGCGGACCCGATCGCTTCAAGTGCGCCGACGGTTTCGGTTGTATACCGAAGCGATGGGTGTGCGATGGGAAAGCGGAATGCAGAGATGGAAGTGATGAGGTCGGATGCACTCAAAGAGGTAATTTCTTATTTTTGTGGCCACCAATTTTTTCGCTTAATTTTATTTTTAATTTTTTAATTTTTTCACTGCCAAAAATTCGTGATAAGAAACTCGTTCTAAACGCTCGATTGCGAGCTAATTTAGCTTCTTCTCTCTTTTTCAAACGAAATTATTTCGCTTAAAACAGTGCTCACATCACACACTCACACAAACATATATCGTTAATTTAAATTCAACACTGCAAACTCGCACTTTTTACCTCAATTAAATTGCTCACGCCTTCTTTGCACCATTCGATTGCGTCGTTACGAATTAGAAAAGAAAAGCAGCGAATTTCAACAAATTTCCTAGTTTCGGTCCTCTAACTTCTATTTTATTAGAGTGCACATCGGGTGACTTTAAATGCGATAATGGCATATGCATACCAAATATTTGGTTGTGCGATGGACAAGATGATTGCAAGGATAACAGTGACGAGCGAAATTGCAACACAATCGCTGGCTCTTCAGCTCCCCTATCGCATTCGCCTTCTTCTTCCTCTTCCTCTTCTTCTTCCTTTTCATCCTCATTCGCTTCATCATCTCAAACGCCATCACCGTCTGTGAATTCTCTTTTTTACACCCACCAGCAACAAAATCAACACCAGCAGCAAGCGGAACAATTTAAAAATCATCAACCAATCCATCATCAAACGCAATATACGCACTCAATGCAGCAAATTCATTCGTATCCGCAAAGACCATCATTTTACTCAATTGGACCTTACATTAGCCACAATAATATTTATCGTTGGCTATATTGAAAGTAATGTACGATTCTCATTGTTTTGTTTTATCCTCTTTCGATGCATCAACGGTTTCGGTGTTGCTCAGTATCTTAATTTATTACGTTTGAAGCAATATTAAACTCAAATTTACAACTTTTTTCAAACCAAAAAAAAGCAAAAAGGGCGAAATTGAAAAAAATATTTTTAGTTAACTGAACTTTTTTCAGTAATGACTTTGCCTTTAAAAAATTCGCTTCGGTGCGATTAGGTGTTCAAATATAAACTTTAATTTATCTTCTTATTTATTTACCTAAAATTTTCGAGCAATAGCTTAATGTTTCACAAACTCACGAATTTATGATAATATTTTTTTTTGCTTCTAAATTATTCTCAATTGAGAAGAGAGTACTCGTTGTGGGCGCAATTTCAGCGTTGTTTTCGTTGTGTCTGTCTGTGTCTGTGTGCTGCGTTCACATTTTAAATTTGAAAACTGAAAAACTGAAGAAACAAAAAAGACTAAATTATTTTAATGGTATCAGCAATAAATAAAACAAACTTTTTCGCTCTCAACTATGAAGCACACGGTCCGAGTGCATTTTGCAATTTTCGTTCGTTCAGCGAAACCAGTCGGTTCTTTGCATACGCATTATAAATTTCTACTTTGCATTATATAATTACAGTTAAGTTTGCTTCTTTTTATTTAAGAAATTTAAGTGTAAGAAAAATGAAGAAAAGGGCAGAGAGGAGAGATGCGAGAAAAAAATTGCATTCAATCCAAACCATTGCCATTAGGTGTTGACGTTTCTAAGAATTATAATCAAGGCATTCGTTACTTCTTAAGAATACGATGATCTCGAGCAAACTTCTTTTCTCTTTAAAAGAATTTTAACTTGGTTGCTCTTTAAGGAGAAATTAAATAAATTTTGAAGAGAAAATTCTCGTCGTAATTGCGCAACGCCGACTGATTGCTGTTTAGCTGTGTTTGCCAGTCAAATAATTTGTGTGTGTGATTTATGCCTGTTTATCCCACCTACCTTTTTAAATAATTTAAATTTATTTATTTAATTTTTTGTTTACATAAATATTCTGATGGGTTTATTTTTAACTTGAATTTAAGTGATTTGATAAATTTACCGAGTCGTGTTGACCATTTTTTAAACGGTTGTTCGCGGTAAAGGAACAAGTAAATAAAAATTTTAAATATTTTCTTTCATTTGAATAACAATTTTTAGTGTAAATCTCTTATTTTTATGGTCTACAAGGTGATGCACTTTAAATGAGTTTTGTATTTAATATTACTGTACTATCGTTTCAAGATAAAATGTCTCGATAATCGTATGTGATCTTCACTGCAGAAACTCATAAATAAAAAAGCGTCTCACAAAAATTGCGTTAAAAAATTTTTGATTCAAACTGCATCTTAAATGAATTATTGAAAAAATTATTACTAATAACTAATACTAGTATTACTAATCACTTAAATTAGTAATGTTTTTAGTTTGTTCGCTTATGCATCATGCAATTTTTGAATCAAAACTTTTTTGTTTATGAGTTACTGCAGTGCAGATCACATACGATTATCGAACCATTTTTATTTTGAAGCGATAGTACCTAAAGCAAAAGTAGACTCGAAAGTTAAAACCTTATAAATTTGAAACATGTAAATTATAATCAAAAGTGATACAATGTATGATTTAAAACTTTGCTTATGAATAAAAATTTAACGTTTACTTAATTACATTTTGCGTCAAATGTTTAAATTAAGAAGAATTTCAAGCAAATTAATGATCAACGAAAGCGTTAATTGAAAATCGAAGAAGCTAAGATTGTGAGCTAATTTTTAAATCATGCGATTTTTTCAACAAACTCAAACCTTGCCTGTGGTGATTTTTAAGCAAAAATCGCATTCACACAGATTTTTTATCGCCCGCTTTTGTTCGAAGATAATTTTCAGCGATCGAAATTTGTTTTTTGCTCGCGAGAGACGAGCTTTTCTCAAAAAACGCTTCAAATCGCATAATTTCATCATTTATTTTACCGTGTCGGAATTAATTACAGAATCATTAAATTGATTGATAATTCCGTAAATTAATTTTACGTGTCAAAAAGTAAGAAGCGAAAGAGACGGGCAGAAACAACAATAATCCGGCTTCTTTTTAATTTTTGCAAAAAATTTTCTCGCTCAACTTTGCATGCCTAATCGAACGAGGCGAGCGAAGAAATTTTCAAAATTCACGAACACTTTTGAAGCGACTTAAGCGACTTTTTCTTCGCTTTTCGCTGGCCAAAATAAGCGAACGCAACATTGTTTTCGCAGTTTCGTCAAATGTTCTCGCTTCGAGTTCGTATTTTGTGCTTAAAAATTTCCTTTTGAAAAACGCTAAAAATTTGACTCGAAGCGACATTTCAAAGATGGATAGCTGAAAAACGGAACATGTAAAAATTTTTAACTTTTTTTTGAGAAATAAGCTTGAAAAAGCTTTTAACGCTACTTAATTAGCGAATTCAGCGTTCGAGAAAAACTCGCGTTACATTGAAATATTTGTCAAAAGTTCAAAAATTTGAGTTTCGATTCTTCGCTTTAATTCTTTTCTTGGCAAAATTTTGTCGCGGATTAAGTTCGTTTTATGCAAAGAATATTTTCTTTTCATTTAAAAGTAGTAAATGAATGATAAGAGCTCTGATATAAAAGTGATTCGTCGAATCAGGTCAATCTGAGGCAAACTTAGTTTGCTTTGTGAGAGACTCGTCTGAATTCGTAAAATTTTGCCAAAGGTCAGATCAATTTGTTATTATTTTGCCAAATCGTGTATTTTCCATTATTTCATTTTGATATTCTCACAACTTTAATTCTCGGTGGTAAGTTGTAAAAAAGCTAATTGGATTGGAATGGTTATAGGCAAGTGAAACACGAACAAAGTTCTCGAAGCGAATTGTTTGAAAATTTCGATGTCATAAAAAGCGTTTTGAATGAGTTCTACAAAAGAATTAAAGTTTAAATCTGGTTGGCGTTTTAAATGAAGCGACAAAAATAAACTAAGCAGCTACTCATACGCTTAATCTCGGTGAAACCGTTCTACTGTACTCATTTAGCATTCATATTGTCCTCTTTCGAATACGTTCACCTACTCAAAATATAGAAACCCACTCGTTTGTTATGAATAAAAACTGAGTTCAAAAGTATTTTCAATGTCAGTGTTACAAATAACAAATTACACTCATATTGTGTATAATTATGATTATCCCGAAAACACCAGATAAATAAAAAATCGAGTACATTTGAAAGAAAAGCTCATTTGTTTTGATAGCTGACACTGCTCGCAATAAATATGTCGTGAAACTTTTTTGTTCTCATTTGAAACTGTTTTCGAAACTGACAAATTGCGACATTTGATATCTAAACAGCTTTTCATTGTAATAATGGCAATAAATCTTCTTTAACAACATTTACCGGTGCGTGTCTCTTTGTCGTGCCGCAGATATTTCAACAGAAAGTAAGTAAAAAAGCCTAAACCACTTTGTTTAACAATAGTATTTGAATGAAACCACATGAATCGCTCTCGGACAGCAAAAAATTATCTTGACATCGTGTGAGAAAGTTGATTCATTCAAATAATGACGAAATTACAGTAATAAAAAACGCTTTGTCTACATACTTAAAGTAAAGCTTAAACAACAGCATAGCACCGTTTAATATACATATTCACAGTTCAGCGTGTCTATAGTGCTTTTGAGCACGCATTATCATGAAACCGCAAACTGTGTTTAAGCAGAAAAATGCATCTCGACAATGAATTAAAACGGCGCACACAAATAACCGCAGATAAAAACGGCTCCAGAAGAAAATAATCAAAAAATTAGCTTAAAACACTATCGCGAGATGTGCATTTGTTTTCTTCTGTGTCATTAGATAACAATATTTACGAAACAGCATTTTGAAGAAATAGTTTCTTCGCGTAAACCAAGAATATTTTACTTATTTACAGACGAACAAAATGCAGGCTTCGAAACGAAATGACGATTGCGTGCGAATATAAACATTTACTCGCATAAAATGAATGGAGAAGCATTTTTTCGAAATGGGTGTCAGGCAATTGCGGGCACAATGCAGCTTTTTGTTTCGACCACCAGCACGAAATAAGTGGTAAAAAATTTTGATTTTTTATCGCTTATGGCTTTCGCCAGAAATGTTTATCTCAGCCATAACCAAGAAAAGAGAAAAATCTCGCTTCCTTTCTTGTCAGATAGTTGACAGATTTTTTATTCAACAATCAATCATTCGCTCGAAGAGACAATAATAGTGTTTTACTTGTAAATATTACCATAGAGAATGTTTAAGATTACATATTTTAAAGGAAGTTTATTTTTTAAGAAAATTGACGGTAAAGTTTGATACGTAAGGAAGAACTGAAAATTTTTAAAGGGTTAGTTTAGTTTATTGTTAGAACTTTTTTTCAGATATTGTCGGCAAAATTATCGACTTTAATTAAAAATCAATTTTTAAATGATTTAAAATTTTCCTCAAGTTGTACGAAAATTAAGTAACCGATAAAACCGACTCGCATAAAACTATAAAAATTTTGTTTTAAAAACAGCGAATTAAAAAATCTCACAATTTTTATGAATTTGGTTCGGTAATACGAATTCTTAACTTAAAAAAATTTGAGTTTTGAATAAGTTTCAAAGAGATTATTATTTAGCTAGCAAATAAGAGTTATTCATTGGCCACTCAGATTTTTTCTTTCTTGCGTTTAAGCTAACATTTTGAGTGGCAGTATTGAGTAGCAACTTTCAACATGTGAATCACAGATTTTAAAATATTTCCTTCATTGAAATTTGAACTTCATACTCTTTATTAGCATCATCGTTTTTGCTCTCCTCTAGTTGTACGATTTCAACTTTTGTAGCAATTGAATCATTATTAGCTTAAAGCAATGAAAGTTGATGTTTTTTCGTGTGAAAGAAAATGGATCCAGAAACAGTTTGCTTTTGCAATGATCAAATATTTAGATTGATGGTTCCAAGAATTTATTGCCAAACCTTTTTATTCATATGCATCATTAATACAATGAATACAAATTTTTCAATTGCAAGCCAAAATTTAGAGATAAATTCGTTGTTTTATTTGTTTCTGATGTTGCAGAAATTACCGATGATAAAGAATTTGTGGACAACAAAACAATATGCAGATGCATATCTTAATCTTTATCTTTATTGAATGGTGAACATTTTGATTGCTGCGGCAATTGCTTTCATTACATTGCACAATAAAGAAAATTCTCCATAAAAACATTTTTTTGAAAATTTAGTTTTTCGCATTGCAATTTTCAAACAATTTTTACATTTTAATTTATGAACAAAGCTTGAATTCTACACTTTTATTATTTAATGATTTATTTTGTTTGAACATTTGGTTTTCAAAAAGGTCGTAAACACTTCAATTTCTTTATATCTACATTTTTAATGATTAACTTTGTAATTTGTCGATCAGAGTTTTTGTAGAACTCACAGCATTTATACTTAAGTAAGTTTGAAATGTATAAATGGTTTAAGAATAAAGTTCATTGGTGTTTCAATTGTAATATAGAAAAACAAAAATATTTCGAATCAAAATTGTTCACTGTTCTGTACATTCTGTACAAAATTAACTTGTTCTCAAAGGAAAATTATAACTTCGAATCTAAAACTCTGATAAATTTTTTGTGTAACCTTTGATCAAAAATTAATTAATTAAATTTGTTTTACGAGGTAAGAACGCAAATAAGCTGGGTGCCTAAAATTGAAACTTGATTATATTGTTCACGTCTATCAAGACATTTGAATGATCCGCAATGTTTTTTAGTTATTTGAGAGTTTTATTTATTTAGTTTCGAATCGACAAAAGAGAAAACTTTGAATTTCCTATTCGAACATTTTTTAATAAAATATCATCAATGTTTTTAAATATTCGGTAACTTAATTATTTGTTGTTGCACGAAAAATTATTTTATTACAGTTTTATTGTATAATTTCACGCAAATTTACAGAATTTAAGTAGCACAAAAAGAAACATGATTTTAATATTGAATTGAATAAATATCAAACGTCCAATCAACAAAAAACTGAAAATGTTCCAGAAAGAAAAGATTTTTTAATTTTTTTTATGTTACTAATTTAAAATTAAATTTCAAACTCACTATGCCATTTCATATTTGAATTATGTGAAAATATGTATCGTGAATATGAATTTTTATGTGATTTATGTTCTAATATGCAGTAATTTGAAATTATGCATTTAATGACTTCAACAAATTTCTTTAATTGTCACAATAATCATTCTTATTCAATTTTATCATCATAAAAAGTATTCTTAAATACCAATCCTTGTATATGTTCAAGCATCTCATTTCATAACATTGCAGCCCTACTTATAAATCTTACTTATTTTAGCAAAGCTCAATAAAAGAAGAATCTTGTTTACTTTTACACAAAAAGTCAATTAGTGAATTGTAAAACGATTATCACTTTAGATGCATTTTGATTTGAAGAAGAGTGAGCTTAGCATGAGAAAAATTCTTAAGATATGAGTTAAAATATACTATAGAACTTGCTCGTAAGCTAGTGATCAGTTTTATTGACTGATTCTTCAAATAAATTGATGAGATTTTCGAGATTTTTATGACCATTTAATGCCATTATAGCTTAAAGATTAGCTATAGCTGAGAGATTCACGATTATGGTATATTTAAATGGGTGAAAACAAGAGAAAAATCTCTTTTTAAAAATTATAATTTTTCAAGTTTTTAAATTAAGTAGGAAGAAAAAAAAATCGCGATGAATTTAGGTTAATATTAAATGTAATATAAACTAGTGCCACATTAATATGCTATCTCTTCCGTTTAAAACTTGAATTTTCGATGAATAAGATAACATATCAATGTGGCACGAGTGTACAAACTCTAAAATTCGCAAAATGAGAACCAAACGAGAATTTCATTTTATTTTCTTATTTAAAAAATAATAAGAAATTACGCAAAACAAAAAGCCGATCGAAAGAAAAATAATTTTAAAAAATCAGAGAAATTATTTGTTTGGAAAATTTCATTTTTAATACTTCTCAAAATATTAAGCTGGTATTCGCTTACATAAATTCTTCAATTTTAAGATAGGAGTAGCTTTAACAAAATGCTTTAATTGATTGCAATCCGTAATCTTTAAGGCCGTATGCCTTAAGTCTCCGATTATCTTCAATCCGAGACTTGGAAGGCAACTTACTAGCTCTTTCCTTGATCAATATACATAATTAATAAAAAACAGAGTAGATACTGAATGAGCAGTTCACATGATGAAGAAAAAGGATCATAAAATAAGTGCATCATTTTTAATTTAAGTGCTTGTCCAATCAAAACTTTAAATGCTCTTGGTCTTGAAGTGAAAATTTTCTCTCTAGGTATAGAAAAGTTTTTGTTTAATTTCTGTTTCTTTCGAATGGTTTTCCTACATGTAATAAAATAAAATATCAAGAAGGTAATGCCATCATAACATTATTCAATGACGCTTCAATGGTTTAATTTGTAAAAATAGCAGACATTTTGAAAGTATATTTTCGTTAAATTTTTTATCTTTTCTTTAATTTCAAAATATCAAGATAATTGTTGTTTTAAATTAAGAATTTTCGATTTTGAGAAATTAGAGATCAAACTCAGTTGTCCCATGGCTTATCGGTATGAAAATGAGCGCATCGCATGATTTGATATATTCTGATGGAAAATTTAATAAAAATCAGTCCAACAACTTGAATTATAAATAGTACAAACCGAATACATTATCGCTCATTTTTAACAATCAAAAGATAAAGTCAAATTAAAGTCAAAAGATATTACAGGGTGTATGAATTAAAACGCAACACATATAAGGTCGAATAACTTTTTACCGGTCGAACCAAAAAATTTGATCTTTCTCATATTTGTGCAAGAACATCTACAACACACAATGACAAATAAAATAAACAAATCGCTTGATGCGTTCCAAAATTACGGCGTTTTCCGCAAAAATGCCGTTTACAACGCGTGTTTTTGAAGAATAAACGCATTGAATTAAAAAACTTTACAAAATCAATTATTGAATTTAGATAGATTAATAGAAGGACATGCAAACAAAAGTTCTGTGTCAAAGTCGTTGAAAAAATTCAAGAAAATGGCTCTATCCGAGAGTTGCCGCATGAACGAGATAATTCCGGATTGTCCGAAAATAAGGTCATTTA